>OMNV01019830.1:0-16832 GCA_900303265.1 Brotula barbata
CATACATACATACACATACATACACACATACATACAGACACATACAAACATACACACATACATACATACATACACACACATACATACATACACATACAAACATACACACATACATACAGATACACACACATACATACAGTACATACACAAACACACATACATACATACATACACACACACATACACACACATACAAACATACATACAGATACACACACATACAAACATACACACACACATACATACAGACATACAGACACATACAAACCCACACACATACATACATACACACGCACACACATAGATAGATAGATAGATAGATAGATAGATAGATAGATAGATAGATAGATAGATAGATAGATAGATACTTTATTCATCCCCGAGGGGAAATTCTTTCGTCACAGCAGCAAAACGAAAAAACAGAATCAACATCAGATTACCTACATTAATATCCTCAATATGAGAATATAAAAGGACATTATAATACAAAGTATTGTAGTGGGAATATGAAATGTACAGTCTATGTGTTACAGAATAAACATGTTGTAGTAAATTTATATTAACGGTCACATAGACATCATACATACACACACACACATACATAAATACAGACATACATACATACACACACACAAACATACATAAATACAGACACATACATACATACATACACACACACACATACAAATATACAGACACATATATACATACATACGTACATACATACCTCCACACATACATACACACTTACAGACAGACAGAAATACATGTGTGTCTGTCTGTATTTTGTGTTCAAATTACTATTTTGTATTTTATTGTCGATAAAAATAGTCTCAGAAAACGTCAAGGTTCTAAATTCTTGTATTCTCAAAATACTTCAAATACTTTCGACTCATTCATGTCAATATACTGTCACACTTTTCCCCCTGTACATTGGGCCATATCGTACGCCTGGCGCAAGGTGTCTGAAAGTGTCAACCCAGGTCTCATCGCTGTGGTCCCCCTGACGCATTCCTCATCTTCACGCCCAACGCCCAAGTTGTGTAAACAGCAAATAGACGTGTGCCCATTTATGCTCCTATGGGCACGTTGGGCTTAAAATTCTGGGACTGCAGAATGCTTTTGTGCTTCAGACCAACTCAAACCTCATCTAAGATCAGGTCTATTATTCTGCTGTGTTTTCTGTCATTTAAAGAGAGCAGGACTCAGATGGGCTGCACATATGAGGGCTCACACCATGGGGGGACTCTATTGGGCCTGTTAGACGCACACATTTAGACATGTATACATTTGCATAGTTTAATTCAGTAGGTGTGGGAAAAATAGTAAAACATCTCCATCTCCATGTAAGGAAATGTGTTGACAGTGATAAAAACAATGACATGTTGGTGCACTGTGAAATCTACACGTGTGGACTGTCATCTGTGGGTTACAACTCATAAAATAAACCAATCAAATCATCGGTAGTTGAGAGCTCACGTAGATGATTTGATCAAAATATAAAAAGAATCGAAAAATAAAAAAATGGATTGAAATACCAGCGAACCACGTCCTGGTGCACTTGGCCGTTTAAAGGGAATGTCAGGTGGCGCTCTGTGCCCAAAACACGCCCATGACGAATTAGGAGCCTAAATCCAACCCCTTGGTGCGCTGTGCCGAGAGAACGCGCTGCTTAAATAGCTAAATGGACTTGGCCATGCCCCAAACCGCAGGGCGCAGTAGTGTGCCAGACTTTGCACAGAGATCTTTTCAAATAGGGCCCACAGTTAGAAATTTCAGGTTTGTATGAATCTTTTTGTGGATTTATTGTGTGTCAATAAAGATTGTTGTTTTTGTTTTTTAAAGAGAATGTAGCATCGCTAAGTGGAGGCTAGCTAAATTAAGTAGGATTGTTGCGGTTAATTTTTGTTTATGCAGTTTATCAAAATGTAATACGCATTTCATTTGCAGTCAGAAACTTTGAAATGATTTTAAAGGTTAACACAACTAATGTGTTCCAGAACTTTGGGAACTGCAACATTTGTGACTGCCGTATGTCAGGTCACAGCCCACAGATATCTGATTAGTTTTGTGTTCTGTCATTTGGATTAGTGATTAGCCCCGAGAAATGAGGAGAGAAATATGATGCAGACTTTACATTCACAATGCTTCAATAAGTTACAGGATTTGAAGTGATGAAAATGCAAACAGCTGACCTTGATCTTGATCTGAACATCATATTCACAGATATTTAACTTTTAAATGAAAATAAGGGTCACTTCAAAATAAAAGCACAAATTGTCTAAAAATGATTGAAACTGGAAAATGAAGGAATCGTTCAGTCGTGCGTTCCTGAGTTCTTTTCTCATTTGCTCTTAATGAACCAAATGAAATAAATTTTCAGTACAAGTTAGATTTTGAGGCGCTTTTAGATCGATGGAATCTTTTAACCAAAACTAATGACGGTCTAACACCATCCAGACGGACTTTCAAAATATTTCAAGGCTAAGTGAAATATTACAAAGATTATGAAAATCGACATTTAAATGTGTGCTGAAGGGACGGATGGAATAAGACAAAGGGAACCATATGAGTGACCTTTGACACGCTCTATTTTATTTTAAATATTTCCATGGGTATGATCCTTTAAAGCCACAATGCATAAAAAATAAATAAAAATAACAACTGCTTTCATCCTTTTAGTTCCAGACTTTTCTTTAGTATTTCATGCAGCGTAAGTAGGAGCTGTAGATGGTTCGATCTATCCACCGGCGGAATTTAGACACCGCCGTGTAGACTCCCGGGAACTTGCTATGACCACACCCATTGCCCCAGGAAACCACACCATACACGTGCCTCCCACACATCAGTGGACCACCAGAATCTCCCTGGAAGGACAAGACCACAGCCTCGTTCAGTAGCCAAACCCAAAGTCTCACTTCGAACTGGGCCCTCAGCTTGGATTCAATTTTTGGCATAGCCAGGCATTTTACGCAGCAGCAAATAAAATTTTATCAAATGTAATTACTTCAAATTTAATCACTATTTTTGGTGATAGTTTGTGGCTATAAAAGCACAAACTGTACATCAAAATTACAACAAGGATTTCAGTCTGGCCTAATGCAGTGCTGTTTCATGAATTCATATAATTCCGGAGGGGAGAGGTCCACCTGCTCTCTAGGGGGGGTCCATTTCACTGCTGTCACAGTGTTTTTGTAGGAGCCGTTTGATATAGATTAGGACAGAAATAAGGATTCACAGTGGATTCCATGGCTTTTCATTGATCTAAGTCATCTTCTTTGTCACAGGATAGATTAGACAGGCCCCAAAACTGCGACTCCCTCTTCATGTTGTAACTGATACTGTTTACAGTAAATCTTTGACATTAAGGTACGGACATACATATAATAGCATTTGTTCTGATACTGTACCTTGCATGCATCTCTTCCACCAGTGCTGAAACCAGCACAGATCATGTTTGCTGTGATGTTTCCGCTAAAAGACTCGCTGTTGTTACACCTTGCAGTTGAGACAATGGGCACTTTGACTGTTCTCAGGGTGAAGGGGGCCTGGTGGCCCCCACCCTGGTCGGTGTCGCCCCACCCAGACACCTGACACACCCGGCCCTCTCTCACGCTGGTGCCCTGCCTGGGAAGAGACGCCACCGACACGTATCTGTTCAGCACCATGGGGGCTCTCAACTGCACAGAAAAGAAGAAGAAATGTTTACTTCACTAAAAATTAATGTGGGGTGCAACAAATGAAGCTACATATAACATATAATGTAATAATCTTCATGAGTAACTAAAAAAAATGAATTTTGTGCTGCACTGGCAAAATGAAATAACCAAATAGCAACATGACAAGTAACTCTTAACTCTTACACTTGAGTAAAATTACCAATACCTCCATTAAAATGCCTTAGTTACATGTACAATTGACCCATTAGTAAACGTACTTGGGTAGAAGTTGTTTAGCTTCTGATGTGAATTGACGTAAGTATCCAATGTATTTATTTTACAGTACGTTTGCCCATTCATTCCCTCTTTCTCCCTGCTTTAGATGTGTGCAGATTATTTTGCCGTACTTTGCACCACCGTGTCTTGTTGTACCTCCCCTTATATTTCTTTACTTTTAGCTTGCCGTATAACTTTATCTCTACTTCATGCTATGTTGTTTAATTGATTCTGTTATGATGTGGGTCAGTGTTGTTTTTACTGATGTTTAGTGATTAATATTATCTTATCTTATCTTATCTTATCTTTAAATTAAAAGTATTGAAACTGAAAGTAAAATGATTTCTTGGCCTCCAATCATCATTTCTACCTTTGGAACATTTTAAGATTAACACAATTATAATCTCAGCCAACACTCCACAACTAATGAATGTATGAAGTCAAATGTCTTCGGGTACCCACAAAAGCATTATATCCAGATCCAAGTCCAGTGTATTATAATTATCATTGTTATTATAAAAAGTGACCACATCTTCAGTTGTCAATCTCTTCTATGAAGATTTTCAAACTTTAAAGATGCTTAAACTTCAGCAACCAACTTTTGATTGCATATTGAAAACATATTAGATCATTGTAAATATCTAATACCTGATTTAGAATTCATTCACTTAAAAGTAACAAACCTGTTTTGACAAAAGTTATGAAATAAAAGAACAGATTTTCCTTCAGATATGTAGTAAAAGAGGTAAAAGTAATTATTTGCAAAATTAAGTACAATGTCTCCTAACGCCATTTTTACTTCATTACTTTACTTTACTTTACTTTTTGTGTTTTTTACCGGCACATATTTTTATGGATTCAAATTAACATTTGTTGAAGTCAAAAGTATTTTGTAAAATATTCAAATATTGTAAAAACAATATTGAATAAAATTAGAAATTTTAATTTTTAAAAACCCCTGAGCCTTTTGGAACATAGAAACCACAGAATTCTTTTCTTTTTTCAGAAACTGATACTGGTTCAAATCGTTTTTCCAGATAATAATCATAATAATAATAACCAAAGCATAAAATGACCCACAGAAGAATCTTTTCTATGAGAAAATATCATTTAGGAGAGAAGAGGGTTTTCTCCGTCTCCTGGCATATCGAGTCTGTTCAAATAACGATATCCCTGTAAATGCTTGCAGTCATTGTTCAGTACCTTAATGAGCATGACATCAGCATCATTAGTGCTTTTGTTGTAGAGGGGATGGATGAGAAGCCTGTGGGGCTTTGAGTACTGCTCAGTACCCTGGAAGGTATTTATGGTGTAGTCACCCGCCACAATCATCATGTGCTCTGCACTGAGGGAGAAAAAAAATGATGTCATATTTACGTCATGACACAGAAGAGATGCTTATTCTGTTAACATAAATCCTGTAGGTGTTTGCTTGTCTTTTGTCATCATTTTGGTTTATTCAACAAAGAAGGAAGTAAGGTGCAGTGACATGCATCACAAATAGTGACCTGGATACAGTGTCGCCACACGTGCAAACACATACTGATGATGGCCACCACCAAGCCTGAAGTGTTTGTCTGTGAAGGAACAAAGGCTCACTGTGTGCAAGCTGGGACACCATGAAGGAAATATAGCCAATTTCCTGGATCCAGACAAGATCACACTTCGCACACACACACACACACACACCCTCACACACACACAGACACCTGACTGGACGGTCCCTTTGTGCTGTTTGACTTCCCTGCACTCTGTACACCGCTTGAATTTCCATCACAATCAAGCAACATCTTTTTGCTGTTTTGTAGCCATAACAGAGTGCTTGTTGGGCATCTGTTGGACCATCTGCCCAGAATATTAAATCATGCTAACAGAGCCTCAACGCAGAGAATTATGTAGATCGCACTGAAATAATGCCAGAAGAATGTCTCAGTGTATATGACAGTCATGGTTTTGGTCCTACTGATCCATGTATCCAGCTGGTCCTGAGTCCACACAGAGTGAGGGGAAGGTGCATCACTCGTCACGTTTAGGTTTGGGAGTTTTCACCCGACTACAAAAATGATGAATGTGGATGAGGTTTGTCGAACATTCTTACCCAACGTTACAATGCGCTGCAGTCAGCACCCAGTACCTGTGAACCAGTGACCCCCCACAGAAGTGTTGGCCCCTTGTGGTCTGCAGTGAAACAATGTATTTGATGGAGTTTGGTGCTGGGATGTAACCACCGACTATGCGCCCCTTCTTGAGAGTGTGGCCTGAGTGGGAACACAAACACTGGGCTATACACACGGTCATGAAGTACAAGTGTTGAAATTGAAACTAATTCATTCCAGCGGGTACATGTCCAAGCCATTCAACATTTTCCAAAACTTCTGTTTGACTTAACCTATACAGTATATCATGGACAAGCTTCAGGGATCTAAGGACAAACACAAAGAGCGAGCTGCACCTAATCCCCCTTAAAGCCCAGTGAATGGGGATAACAATTAGCGGCTTTCTGTCACCTGGGAGCTCCATACGCGATGAAGGTAATCCAATACAACCTGACCTTCTAGTGTCACCACCTCACATCGAGCGCTGAAACGTTAGAGTGGGGGCTTATTCTATCTCGTCTTATGCAACAACTCAACCACTGTACATTGGCTCCAGGCTACAGAATGAGACGTGATGGGAACAGTGGAGGCTATTTACTGAACATTTACACAACGCTATCCTGTAACAGTAGATACCCAACCCTATGTAGATACACGTCAAAGTGGGAAAATACTGGAAAATTCAATCAAAATAAGTAATAGTGTCTGCTGTGTCAGAGAGACAACGACGTTTACCATGCATCACAACATGCAGTCCGCAAATCACATACTCACTGTTGACTGTGGAGAGGCCCAGCAGCACGCCACAAACACACATCAGCACGTTGATCATAGCTACAGATATTTAGGGTGCTTATCCTCCACCCTGCATCCGCTCCTCTCCTTTGGACAGTCACAACAAAGTTCAGTCTTCTGGGCAGAACCTTTTTATTGTCATTGTAGCACCGTGATGCAACACTGGAGCATTGATTGAGGAGGAAAGAGAAAAAAAGAGTTCACCTTCACATGCACCACCCATTCACCCCACATTCTGTTCCCTGACCTTCCAGAGACATGTCCAAAAGTCTCATATTGCTTCCATGGCAACCATGAGTACTGAGCTGGTTCATCTATACTGTATCAGCACGCTCTGTCCATGTCATCATCCCGGTTTATCCGTGCTGAAATGTTTCAATGGACCTCTCTGTGTGTGTGTGTGTGTGTGTGTGTGTGTGTTTGTGTGTGTGTGTGTGTGTGTGTGTGTGTGTGTGTGTGTGTGAGAGAGAGCGCATGACTTTGTTCCACGTCTGTGGGGAAGCAATGGATGCACGAGCGTATCTCCGCCACAGTGAGAATCAGTCATCGTGCACTGATAATAATTCCTTATTATCATTCACACAATCGTCATCATTACCATCATTATCGTCCTGGTGTGACGCGCCTCATGTCTCACATCTACAGGGAGATGAATAATTGATGTTTCTCCCAGAAGAGTGCAGAAACAGCCATGTGTGTTCAGACTAGCCTCACTTCACGTACACTCGCCACCAAACACAAGCCAAACCTCAATGTAGATTTTATTTTTTTAAGAATTAATCTACTGATTCTTTCAATTATGAATTGAGAAATCAATATTTAAGTAATATTATAGTTATTAAGCATATGCGGATATATATCTTAATCAGACTGATTAATTTTTTAACAATTCTTTTTTTTTCAAGTAATTAACAAAATGTAAGTTTCCTGATGCATGCATAGATAACATTTATTATATAAAGCAAAATGTGCAATAAATTCCAATGTGACAGATTCCCCACCCCCCACTTCCTTTCATATTAGTCATATTGTTTTGGCTTTTGCTGCTAATGTTTTACAATTTACAAAAGTATGAAATAAAAGATGAAAGCTGCATCAAAACCTTATTTACACAATAGTCTGTTACTGAGAATAAATGAATGAAACAGAAGAAGAATGATTGTGTTATAGGACTGAGGCTGATTCTTAATGTAAGCGAGACGAGACGGATCAAAACCGCACAGAAAGAGACAGCAACATTAAAAAAATCATCAGACAGAATAAACGGTGTACAATACAAGTTTGATGTTTCTGATTTGTAGCGTTCTATGACACAAAGAAGACAACAGAGAAGTTAGCTTCACTTAGCGCTAGCTCAGGTCACTGTCTCTGAGATCACCATTGTGTAGTGGTATGGTTTCAAAATAAAAGTAATTGAATGTATATTGATTATTCATAAGTAAGGACTGAGCAGTGATGACTCAGGCCAAAACGTTTCATTGTCTTTAAGTAGTCTTAGTGAGAGAACTTGGATATTTGGAGCATGAATATGTGTCTGCTTGTTTTATTAACTATGTAAAAAGTCAGCCTCCTAATGGTAACACAAGGTTCTGCATGGGAAAACATGTGTACACTCTCTCTCTCTCTCACTCTCACGCACACACACACACACACACACTCACACAATCATTCTGTTTGTCACCTTAGATTAGCACCTCAGGGAGACGGGAGCTCACTATCTACTTTCACCCTCACAGTTGAAATGACACCTCAGGGAGTCTGCAGACAGTATAGAACTCATGTGTTGTAACCCAAACACACATGTGTGTGCATGCATGTTTGTCTATGTACTGCAAATCGCAGGCTACTGAAGTGTAACAAAAAAAGAAAAGCGGTGAGAAAATCCCTGGTAAAGGGAGAGAAAGACGGACCGGATATGACGATGCACACAAGCTGTGCAGCTTAACAGCATTTGGTAGCACGCGGGACTCCAAACATAGGAAAAATATGATCAGGTGTGTGTGTGAGGTACAACAGTATCGTCAGCCATCCCTCTTTGTTTGCTCGTGTAATGATAATAGGATTAGTCAGGGACAAAATTTTCAATTGAGGAGTAAACGCCCCTGGAGGACAAATCTATTACCCTAAGACAATGATTTCAGCCTTTGTTCTGCCCCCCGCCCGCCCCTTGTATAAGATCAACAACATGTCTGCAGAGTGTATTCTATCATTTCTCCAGCTTGTTGGGTTTCATCTCTGTAAGGCTTTGCTTTCTTCCATGATTGGACAATAGGCGGAATCCGTGAGAACAAAGAGAGGCGTAATAAAAGAGAAAGCTGTACTAGGTCAAGCTCTCTGCTTTCTGTGTGTCAGGGATTCACTACACGACACTAAGATATATGATGGACAATGGTGGGGAAGAATGAGAGAGAGAGGGTATGGTTACAGTATAAATAAGGCCCAAGTGTTCTCAAGCCGCAGCTCTCATACTCCCCGTATGAGAGGAGTGTGTGAGAGTGTGTGTGTGGATGCTGGACCTTTTCTCTTTTGTTTCTTGATAAGGTGAGGAAACTTTGCATTAAATGGATCCTGGTTCGGTCAGATAGTTGGATTAGATATTATTGATTTGAATGAATAGTCTGGATGAAGAACTAGCCGTTTGTTACATGTTACAGAACGTTCACAGCGATAAATCAGAGCATGTCTCAGAGTAATGCTTATGGTTTGGTTCATTGTACATCAATAAAAGGTATCTACTTCATCTCAGAATAACAGACTGCTGCTTATATAACAAATACAATGAACACAATTTCAAACGGGTAAAAGCATGATTGTGGAGTTTTTGTGTGATTTGTAACTAGACACTTTTGCAGAAGCTTTGCGATGACTTCATCAGTACAGTTTGCTGTCTCACTGACTGCCTCTGCTGTTTGTGGTGTTGGTAGGACGTAAGATGAACGTGGCTCCTTCTTGTCACCTCTCACTGCTCCTTGTGATTGTTGTACACATGAAAGGTAAGGAGCTGCAGCACCTGTAGCAAATTGGAATCACTGTAATCATTTACGTGTTCCTTTAACCCCCCCAGGTGTGTATGGGAGCAGAATCATTGGGGGTGCAGAGGTCATGCCCCACTCCATCACGTATCAGGCCTCCCTGGTCTTCTACAGACACCACTTTTGTGGGGGCACCCTCATCCACCCGCAGTGGGTGGTGTCTGCTGCCCACTGTTGGAGACCGTGAGTTACTGCATTTTTTTCAGACGTACAGCGTTTCCACAGAGAGCCAGGTGTACTCTGTGTACATCAAAGTGTAGGTAAAAACCTCAGCTAACATCAGACCGTGAGCCACTCTTAAATAAAAGGATTAGGAGTATTAGGGGTGAAAAATGAACTCCTCAAGAAGTCAGAATAAGATAGCAGGGCGTTAAAAGGCAAACAAAAGAAAAAGTACAAATAATAAAACATGAGCCATTTGAGATGGTGTCAGATCACTGCAGCAGGGGGATCTGACCCAGTTGGAAGAAGTGGCCCGACAGTTTCTGATAGCAGAGCAGGCGGAGCGCGTTGATGCGGCCGATGTCATCCTAGAATCCCAGGGATTACACAGTGAGCGGCCCCGCCCCTTTTATCCTCATATTTATAAACTTAATCTGTGCATCTAAAGATAAAGAAGAAGATTAATGCAGGAAGTCAGGTTTAGGTACAGTGAGTATACAAGTAATCAAAGCCACACACACACACACACACACACACACACACACACAGACACACTTCTGGTAGCTTTTCAAATCATGAAAGTACTATGTATCACCTGGAATACTGCTCTTATACCTGTAACTGCTAAGAGTACTCAAGTAATGTCAACAAGCGAGTGTAGATTTAGATTGCTGGGATAAAGGAGAAGGGCTTCGTAACAGACGTTTCCCCAAGCGGGTCCAAAATGGCTCACGATAGTACAGAGAGAGGGGTAAGCAGGGGGGCCCTCTAAAGTGGATCAGCAGAGAACGTTTGCACTGTTATCTCTTTGAAATGAAGAGCATTGATTATCCACACTCAGACTGAGGACGTTCATTCTGGCAAGAATTTATTAATTTAGACTTGGTGGTCACATTATCAGAAATTCCTGTACAACAGAATATTCTGCCCCAGAAAATGGCCGGCAGGCATTATGGGTAGAAACGTTGATGATCTGGAACATCATTCGGCGAGTCTGATTTTCTCATGTGTTTCTTGTGTTCTGGGAGGCGTCACATGATAACAGTGGTCCTAAGTGACCACAAGATCAGAGAGGAGGAAGGTTTCGAACAGCATTTCAATGTCTCCAAAGTCATCAAACATTTCAGATATCAACAGTGGACGTTCGACAACGACATCATGATGGTCAAGGTAGGGCAGACAGTGTCCCTTTTTCTGTTTGGTAGGTGAGATTTCTGGTTGCACAGAATGATGATGATGCTGTGGACTGTTGGGTATCGGGGCCTGAAACACGCTTAAAGTTTACTGAATATACAAACCAACCATTTAGTCCTTTGATTACTATTTTACATGCTGGATGGGTAAATAGTTTGAGTGAAACCGATCTGCTTCAAGTCATTTAGATGACCCGTGATCATTTTTCTATCATATGAGAAATTATTTTAACATGTTCATCTACAATGAACAATGTTTAAGACAGACTCGTGTTTAATCGTGTCGAGTACCTCAATGAGATCAAGATGTCTTTGTTTTCTCTCCTTTTTTCATTTATTCAAACATTCTGCTGCTGTTTGATTGATGAATGAAATGTTGTGTGCCAGCTGGACCGGCCAGCTATCCTAAACGCCAGAGTCCAGCCAGCGAGTCTTCCCAAATCGGACTCACCGCCCCTGAGCCGTTACAGTAGATGCACAGTCAGTGGGTGGGGTGTGACCCAGCTTCACAGCTACTCCCTGTCCCCCATCTTGAGGTCTGTGGATGTGGACATCATACCCAGATGCTGGTACTACTACTACTTCAGGATCACAGACAACATGATCTGTGCTGGATCTTTACTCGGTGGAAAAGATGCATGTCAGGTGAGAGAGAGAGAGAGAGGGGGAACATTCCGTAGTCAGTTCATGAGAATGTTTAGGTTTGCTAATTTCATTCTGTTTGCCAAGAAATCATAATCAAATCATTCTGAATAAAAAAAAAATCCTGTTGTACAGGATTATAGGCGAGTGGCAAAAATTTGTATGATAACTTTATTACATTACCTGGCAGACTGTAAGAAACCAAGATTATGTCCTTAAGTGAGGACTCTCATGCATGTGTGTGTGTGTATAGAACTGCAGTTCCAGAATGTAAATATAAAACATATGAGTCCTGTAGTCTGAGATTCTTTGTTATCCAACTCATTGGATACCTCAAAGAGTCACAGTGAAGATGTTTGGACATCGAATTCCGTGAGTGAATGGTGGGCACCTTGGCTCACTGGGCTCCTTATAGTCCTCACGTCAGAGCCGTTGCAGTCGTTAGAATCACGTGAACAAGAAGTGTCACAAAGTACACGGCTTCTTTATCGTTATAGTCTTTTTGGGTATAGCTGACAACCGGGTTACAGCCAACAACCGCATGTTAAACCAAACTAAACTAGTCCATTTACATTGAACTAGTACAATGAACGAGAATGGGCAAAATTACACGATTATGATGAAAAAAAAGACCCTTTTAAACATGTATCAAATTCAAATGGAGCATCTAAAAAAGGAATCTAATGTTTGGTGTTTCTGTCACCAAGATTTATTCAGTGATTGAAGTTCATGTGTCATGTGACTCTGTTACATCTGCTTCTTAAACATTTGATCCACAGCTTCAGTGATCACAGTCGACCTCAGGGTTCGTCCTACCGTGTGTGTGTGTTTGCACCCTGATATGTTTTTTGTTCCAAGCACGTCAGGGTTTGTTGGGACAAACCAGCAAAACCTGTCAGTGTTTTGGAGTGTTTTGTTTGATGGAGTGCAATCCATAAAAGTTCAATCATGTGATTCAATGATCAAACTAACAATGAGAGCTCAGTGTGAGGAGGTAAAACACTGTGCATGTCAAATGATGCGTTTTACTGAACTGGTTCATTTCCTCTTCCTTTGTCAGGGGGATTCGGGAGGGCCACTTATCTGTGATGATAAATTTGAAGGCATTGTCTCTTGGGGCATTGGTTGTGCGCACGCGTACTACCCTGGCGTGTACACCAAGGTTAGAAACTACCTCACCTGGATCAACAGGATCATCCAGAATGCCTAATGAGACTGAGTAGCTACAATGACTCCAACATCCTGGAGATTTTAATGGATCCTGATGGACTCACGGGACAAATTAGTTTTCTTTTCTTTTCTATAGACCTGCAACAACTAGGAAAGCCATCTAACAAGAATGGATGTAAATTACTACACACATGTAAAATTGCCATAGCTTTCACTTAGTGAATGTCACAAGAGAGAAGTCTCAGGTCGTTCCAATGTACACCAAGTCTGACATGTACCGTTGCATTTCATAGTCATATTTCTGTGTATTTAGTTATTCAAAACAGTGACATAAAAGCTTCCCACAGATTTTGGATCAGGTCCATTTTGGGGAGATGGCTGGTTTTAATATTAACTTTTAATGTTTCAGTTCTTCACTGACTCAAACCCCAAAGTTCAGAGAAGTTGGATGGAATAATAAAATGATGTATTTTCTCATGCTGTCTCCTTCGTTGTTGGTTAATTTTGTCTGATAACAACACACCATAATTCCTGAATAATAGTGACCTTGACCAAAAGTTTTCCATTGGCTCCTTTCCTCAAACAGAGCTACACAAACAGAATATACATCATTTCCACAAGTGTACAGGGTGTTAAAGAACTAACTGTTCCTGCATTTTTGCCAAATCTTGATCGCGAAAATCGGGATTTTGATTTTTGTTTTGGATAGAACATTTTCAAATGTAATGTGATAGGACCACCATGAGAATGTCCATGTATGTCTCCGTGGTGTGTTGTTCCAGATCAGAGTGGGGCGTAAAGAAAAAAAATACCTGCTGAAATAATAGACTGCTGGACCTTTAAGACTATCCCCTAATAACAAATAGCAGCAAAATAAGCCCAAAATCTGCAACTATTGCCTGATTGGATGTGGACATGCGAGTCAAATTTGAGTGGCTGTGCATGTCCCTCCCACTACAGTGGCAGGACAAGTAGTGCCAAAACTCACTCACTGACTCCACTATTGAGGAAGGGAGGCCACGGACATTATGGACTGTAGCACTACACCGTTACCGGAGGAAACGATCAAAGACCTGATCCAGAGATCACAGGAGGCAAAGAAGCAAGCCTACTGTCCCTACAGCAAGTTCAGGGTCGGAGCGGCTCTCCTCACCGATGACGACTGTGTGTACACAGGTAAGGTGTTTGGAAATATCCAGATGTTGGCCTTAATTTCCTGGGATATGATTGATAAACTTGATGAACTTGCTGTCAAAGGACTAATATAAGGTACAGATACTTTACTGTTTTCAACAAAGAAAGAAGAAGAAGTGTACTTTATTGATCCCCTTGGGAAATTGATTCTCTGCGCTTTAACACATCCTCAATGAGGAGCCGTGGGCAGCAAACGCATGCAAAGACACACACACACACAAAGAACAGAACAGCGCCCGGGTACCAGCTCCAGATCTTCCACCTTTGACTTGGTCAGGGACAACGGCAGGACTGATTAACCTAACGTACCTGTTTTTGTGGGTGGGGGAAACCGGTTCTCCCCGGAGGAGCTCCGGGGAGAACGTGCAAACTCCACACAGAAAGGTGCGGCGGTCGACCGTGTGATTCGCACGCATGACTTTCTTGCTGTGAGGCAACAGTGCTAACCACCGTGCCAGCGTGCCGCCCACTAAGAGTGCAGAGTCATAAAAGATGTCGCAAGAATCAAATGGGATTCAGGCCAACAACTTTCTTTCCGGTAACTTAGAAGGACTGAGAAGGACTACATTCCATCATCGTCATTTCAGCTGTGTGGTTTGAAAGCTCGTAACTTTTAGATCCTCTAGTTTATTTGCCATGTTCATGATTACTGGGCCCAATGAATTGGTTTAAGAAAGAAGGAAGATTTCATTGAGATATATGTTACCATGAATGAATTCACAAACCTCAGCGTCAACTAATCATAATACTTTTGTACCAATGTGACACTTATCTTACCGCTGTAGATCTGTCACACCACCAGGTACAGCAAAACCTCCTAAAAGGTTAATAGATCACTGAGAAGCCAAAGTTAGTCCATCACTTATCTGTCAAGGAAACTAGTAGAAAACAGTTACCCAGCGAACACAAGTCAGGACCGAGTCAATAAATGCACCGATACTTTCAGGGTTAAAGGTCATCTTTGTGTGAATCCAAGAATAAACACCGTGACAGCCATTTCAGTTCACGTTGATGAATTCTATGTGACCAAAAAAGAAAAGAAAAGAAACATTGACATTCCTTCTCGCTGCAGGCTGCCTACTCATTAAAGCACCAAATGATTATTCTTCACTTGATGTTGGCTGAGTTGAAGCTGACCTCCACACTCAATACTCATAAGTTTGAACTGCCCTTTACTTATTGCTCTGGGTTCGCCCATAATTCCAGCCTGAATGTCATTTGTGACATGAATGGGATGATTTTGTCTCCTCGTGTCTTTAATTGTGAGCTGATACTAGAGAATGCATGTGAAGAGGAGGGATGAGGACCATTAGCAGGGACAATCCAAATCAAGCTAGGCTTCAAAAGCCTTTGACACATTTCATAAGTAGAAACAAACATGACTGCATTTCTGTCTGTCTAATCAACACAGTGGTATATATTATGTATGTTTATGTTTGCAGTGACCTGAAGGACCAGTTCATCTCTCCGTGTGGTGGCTGCAGGCAGTTTATGAGAGAGGTAAACTCCACCTGCTGTTTCTTCAGGTCTCCTTGTAGATGTCAGGTGGAGGCTTTCACTTTCATTGGATTCCTTACTGTCCTCTAAAAATCCCATCATCTTACACTGGAGTTGCTTTTTGCTTTAACCCACAGTTTGGGACAAGCTGGGACGTTTACATGACAAAGCCCGATGGTTCGTATGTGAAGATGGATGTGAGCACGCTGCTTCCTGTCTCCTTTGGCCCAGAGGACTTGGACCAGAAAAAACTGTGATCAATATTACCAGTAAGCACTGAACCTGTGGTGCTGGAATTTCATTCATGCCATAAATGAATAATCATTTATGGCCTTCACGATTATCAGCACTGATATTTCTAGTAAATATCTGTACTTGCATTACTCTGTAAATGAAATATACTTGCTTCATGAAGATGTCATTGGGTCTTGTTAACTGATCTATGTACCTGTATTAACATACAGAATGCTGTATTATTCTAGAAAAATTTATTAGTTAGACTACAGAGGGAAATGGAAATAAATACCAAAGTCAAACTTCTAGACATAATTTCATAAATAAACTGTGTTTCTTTTCATAACATCGACTTAATCTCATTAGTACAGCTTAATGCAAATGACATTCAAACACACAAGCAAAGATTCAATATCATAAACTGCAAACATTTGACCTGCAACAAATTAAACAATGGCACAAACAGAAGCAGTGAAAACGTCTAAAATGCCAGTGCAAATTTACTATCAACTTTTCAGTGCCTTAAGGTTTACTTTCTCCATGCATTTACATTGAGTCAAATAAGGACACAGACTGTAAAGGGGGAAATAGAACACTGTAGAAAAAGCAGAACAAAGTCAGCCAAGTTCATTACGGAACTGAAAATATATTTCATTTTTAGGTGTCAAAATTTACGAGCAAACTGATTAATTTCCCAACAAACCAACACAGAAATCCCCCAAAAAAGCACAACTAAAAAAAACATTAGCAAGAAGCCAGCTGTCAAATGACCAGCTTCTTCCTTCTTGAAACAACATAGTGGACATTTCAGTACTGCTGTGTAAATGAGTTCATTATTGCTGCGTACCATGTCTTTATACCTGAAGTCCAACAACACAGCTG
>OMNV01019831.1:0-13187 GCA_900303265.1 Brotula barbata
CATTAAATTGTTTGGATGACACTGATGGTTTTCATCATGTCTTTTCTAAGAGGCAGCATCGTTGTGAAGTGACTGTAGGGCCCCAATTAAAGGGACGGAGATCAGAGCCATCATCCACATCCTCCGTCTTTGGTGACTACAACACCACTTGACAACAACATTTTCCCTCTCGCCTCGCTCTTCTTTATTTGCTACGATCTCCTCTAAAAGTCCAGCAAATGGTGTCTCTGTTCAGTTTGTGTTTATTTCATCACACATCACTTCAATGTGCGCTGAATGATGCACTGTGTGTGTAATGGGCGGGATGTGGGCGTGTGTGAAGTTGCTAAAATGCATGAATTTGCAATTGTAAATTCATGCATTTCAGCATTGATCTGTGTGTGCTTTCAGCATACAAAATGTTTCGGTATGGCGTCCACGCAGCGTTTTAAGTGAACGCCAGCCATACCGCCATCTGTCAGCAAAATGGGTCGGATAGCCACAAGGGGGCAGTGGTCTGGTTGTATGTTTTGCTCGGCCTCAGTTGCAGTGAATGAATTCTGATTGCTGTTAATTTGATGTGTACGCTGGTGAAAAGATGTTGACAGCAGACACTTGGCCTGTCCGTTTGTCCGACACTTTCAGGTCCACAGAGATATTTTTCCACCTCTCGCTGATCGCATTTCATGGTCCCCCAGAGTGTAAAGCCTATTGATCTGGATGACCTCTGGTGACATTTTTGCTGGTGCTAGCATCAGGAGAAAAAGTTCAGCTTTAAAAGAAGGAATACCAAACATAACACCTCAAAAAATAAATAAATAAATCTTTAGTCCTGTTATGAATGAAGAGTGAAAAATGGCAAAATCATCAGTATGTTGTATAATCTATAACATAATATTTAGATGGTGTCCACCAAGCAAAGAGAAAACAAATCAAAATCCACAAAAAGAGACAAACGTGGCAAACATAAAGCAATAAATCCAGCGTGGCTTAAATTTCATAACAAAATATGAAGTAACATCGATTCTTAATCCCTGAGGCAGGTGACACTGACAAAACCTCTGTCATCCAAACAAATGACTTAAACCTCCAAATGGCTCTCACACGCTACTTATGTTGTCGAGCAGGAGATCAGAGTTTATGTAAAATCCCTTTCCTGCATGTTAATATGTGAAATGATGGTTTCTTATTGTAAAATTGCTCAGAGCTCTCTCTCTCTCTCTCTCTCTCTCTCACCAGCCCTTTATGAAATCACACTTTCTTTCCTAACTCCATCACATTGCACCAATAAACTAAAGTATCTAGGAACTGTATTTGATTTAGATCTTTTTCCATGTAGACAAAGAACACAACTAAGACAGGCAAGTCGATCGCTACCCATGAGGAGGTTTGTGAAATTGGGTGCTGATGGAGTGTGTGTGTTTGTTGTTGTGGGTGTGGCTTCCCTTTCTCACTCACCATTCCCTCGGTCTACACACCTGCGATCCCTCAGCTCTTTTCCTCCGGTATCTAAGCCCCGCCTCTTCACCCACTGGTTTCCCGAGTGTTGTGTGTTTCTTTGCCATAACACTCCAGCTGAATCCTGTTTCATTATGCTGGTTGCTTTTTGTCTTTTTGACCTCTCTGCCTGTTTCCGTTTAGCCCTTGACTTTCCTTAACTTGTGTATTTGTGCTCTCAGTACTGAAGTGCGTGGATGGTTATTCATAGGAAATTTGAATTCGTCCTCTCTTATCCGTTTCTTTCTAACAGCCGTGCTCAGTGGTCTTCAGTCCTATTTTGAAGTTACTAGTTGAATCAGAGTATGTCTTTTCTATCATGCCTCATCGTTGAACAGCTCTTTCACTTTCTACACATGCCTGACCTTTTTTTAAATCACTATTTTCCCTCCTGTGTCTGCTTTTTGAACGAATGACAGATTCATCCGTGACATCATTTCAATAGGGATCCTAACAGACTTTTTCTGTTCTTTAGTATTTCATTATCAACCAAGAGGCAAAAAGCATTAACCTGTGGAGTAAAGGTGCTTTAGGTTTGATGACTTTCCAGGAAGTCAACGGTCTGCTGGGTTCTCTGATGTCAGAGACGGACCGAATATGTATTTGTGGTAGAAAGGAGAGTTTTGTCAAGTGCCACAATCTACCACAAGAGATCAATGCACATAACTGATTGCATATTAAAATAAGCCGGTTATGTCCCACAGAATGGACGCAGCATCATCTCAGCAGCTCTGTGTGCTCACAGCGTTAGTATGTGAGTCACTCCGAGGGTTAAAAGAGTGAGGAGAGCTGGAGGAGAGCTGGAGGAGAGCTGGAGGAGAGCTGCTGTCACTACAGGATATAACCCAGATCATCTCTTTGAATGCAAATGTTGTAGGAGGGCCTCATGTCCATCATACTGTATTTTACAGCATCTTTACATGTGTTTTATATGATATTCTGACATAAACACAAATACATTGACGCCGTCTGTCCATTTAGTCATAGCGGCTCCGTGTTGAAATTGCAGCCGTGACGCCGTGGTGCAGCCGTTATAAATGAGGCTCCGGGAAGCTTTACTACTCAATATAATTCCAGCTAAACCCGCAGACGTGACAGCTTGAAGTGATACCGAGTCACCCTAAATCAAAAAGACATCAAAGAAGAAGCTGCAGTTGAGGAGAACAAGTTTGGAATAAGGAGGATGATAATCACTATAGCACTGGAGCAGCACTACATGTTATGAATGATGATCATGAGACCTTGATTATATGGAAAACTGCTGAGCAGAACACTGCCCTCCACAACACACTCTCTCTCTCCCTCTCCCCGGAGCCCTCATTAGCAGCCACGGCGTTATGGTTCAGAAATGTACTCATAATTGCCATATTCGCACACATACACGCACACGCACACACACACACTCACATACGCAAATGAACACAGACACACACAGCCATGTTGGTGGAGACAAGAACAAAAAAAGGGTGAAAGGAATAACAATCTTTAACAAGTATGTATCTCTCTATCCAGAGTTTGCAGCAGAAATGAAATAGAAAATATCCCACCCATCCAGCTATCTCTTTGATAACATCCTCATCGATGAATGTTCCACGGGATACACATCAACCTTTGAACTCTTAATTGTCAGTTAGGACAAGAAGATGGACCAAACATGATTATAACGAGACAGCATGAAAAAACAGTCATCAGTGTGTGCTAGTTAGTGTTGTCCATGATGGAAAACACAATAAAAAAAATAAAAAGATGATCTCCTCCAGCAGCTTATGTCAGAGTGATGAGCACCCTCACACACTTAGGGGCAACAGAGGACCTTAAAATAATTGTTTTCCAGTGGACAAGATCAACCCTCCATTTAAGATTGACACGCAAAGTCATCATCCCAATCTTCTCGCCATCGTTAGGAGGACCCCAACGTTTATCATCTGCACACAGACACACACGCTCGGATTGAATTACATTAACGACAAAGCGTGACTCACCATCGGTGTTGACACACTGCACCTGAGGATTCTGCGTTCCCGGTCCGCACTCTCTCCCATTGTCGGGGACACATTCCTCCAGCTTAACCACCAGCCAATCGTAGCAGCTGGGTTCTTCGCACGGTATTGCCTCCACCAGGTGGGGGCAGTTCCCCGTGCCGCCTGTGGGCTCATTGAGTATCTTCCTCTTCCTCAGTTTGAACCCTGTCAGGAAACAACAGGAGCCTGATGAAATCAAAGGAGTGCAGGCGCCCCCCTTCCCCCCCCCGTCACACACGGTAACCCCTCTGTGATCTGCTGAGAAAGGCTCGCTTTGATTTGACACAATCTAATGGGTATCAGTAAGCACATTAACTTGATGATAACCACAATGGAAACGCATGACAGTCCATTAGGTCCGATGTTGACACACATCTGAAGAGGAGCTTTACATAATCGCTCCTTTCTACGCTCTTGTCTTTGCATTGGCAGGAGGAGTTCATTAATTTGATTTGGATGGTTTCTCATGCACGGACAATCAAAAGGTCCGCGTTACAGACCTAGATGATGCCGCTGTAAATTGATTTATTAGGACGTGTAAACGTCTTAATCACAGCACGCTGCCTCTGTGTGCCTTTCCTCACTTCGAGCTACGATTACACAAAACATCACGTGTCGCTACTACACACAGGGACACCGTTGACTGAGTGTATACGGCTTAATGACATTTTTTTTTTTTGCATTTAATCGCAATAAAACACATACTTATCTGTGCAAATGGAGAACCGTGTCGGACAATTTGATTCCGGGAGAAAAGACAGAGGCTTCATTTTAAAACGAAGACGCAAATCATCAAAACAATCCTCTGTAATTGAGCTATAAAACATTAGATCAGGTTGTAAGGGCTGATGTGCACTCAGCTGGAACGCTTTCAGAGAGCAGCGCCGCCCAGCCGAGACAACCCCCTTACCTCTGTTTACATCACAGCAGATATACAGTAACAGATGGAAGGGATGAAGTTGGAGAGGAGGAAGATGATGCTTATTCAGCCCGTGTCTGCTTTAGGTGTCGTCAATCACGACAACGCAATTTGGACGGTCAAGGTACTGGACCTGAGGCGCACCTTTGACACGGAGAAACGAGCCAGACCGGAAAACAAATGGTCAGGATCACAGCATCCATGCCTGGATGGGGGTTTATGGTCGCCATGGCTACGACGCGAGTACCACCTCTACCCTGGTTACCTCATTCTGCGAACCCAAACTAGGACCCTAGTTAGCTGCAACAATGTATCCTGTCTACGAAGACCACAGTGTAAATCAGTGTTTCCTACTTTACACCGTGTGGGAACTAAAATTTGTTAATGTTTGCTAAGGCAAAAACCCACTCAGATGTTGATGATTTATAGCCGCCTGTCAGGATAAAAGGCTGGGACCGGAGCCAAAGATGGGAACATCAATGATGTTTTGGTGGTGCTATCTGCTCTCGCCGAAACGTAAACAAGTCTTCCACGGCTTCGAGAGCCGCCATTTAACATAAATCTGCTGGCAGTAAGAAACAAAAAGAGCCATAATTGCCTTGGCAGATGCAACTGAAGTACAGATGGTTGTTAGCGGTGACGCTCGTATGCAAAATATAGCGGATACTTATATGTTATGATCCGTGCCAACTGTTTCCCCTTTTTTCTCTCCTCCGTTTGGGGAAGAAAGGAGGGGGATGCAAGCGTGGTGAGCAAATGAGCTACTGGGGGTGAATCCATTATTAAGATGCATGGAGGAGAATTTCCTGTCATCTTAGTCATTTACGTCATTTCATTTAGGGAGAGTCAACATACATCAGTCACGCCGCGCTCCACGGGTCCGGGGGTAATCAAGGGCTAACGCCAACGGGGTAACGGCTCGTTTTTCCGTTTGGCGTCCATCTTACAACGTTCACGGCGCCCTGACGTTTTGGAATTCGGCGTCGACTCTGTTTTTTTTCAGCTTTCCTCGAGTCTGAAAGTGAATAGATAATGTCTCGAGGATCCTCTACGCAGCTCGCCCCTACAAGAGACAGCCCCACGGGACCCCCGTCCTCCAGATCAACCTGCCATCCACAGTCCGAGCCCAACTAATAAATACATCCCTCTGATCGATAACGCTGTTGGCATGGACGACAGGCGGCTGATTGTGGACGTGGAACAGCAAAAATCACACTATGACCTCCAGAATCCATTTCATAAGTGAATTCAGCGACATTTGTAGTCCGGCTTTGACTCTTTATTTGTGAATTGATGCCGTGTTGGCGACCTCTCACCTTTCTTTGTGGCCTGGTCTTGGCAGTTTTCATAGGTGCAGGGTCCCCAGGCGCTCCAGGAGGACACTTCACAGTCCACGGGACAGCTAATGTGGCAGAGCTGTGTGGTGTTGGGAGGGATGCCCACACACAAATCACTGTCCACTGGACGCAACGCTGTGGAGACACGAACACACGAGTATCACGCTGAGGAGGAGCAGTCACTGTGAAGGAAGGAGTAAATATCATACGCTCCGTCGGCGACCGGCTTTCAAAACATCTCAAGGCACACAAGGGGGCATTAACCACACCCCCACTGTCCCTCCGTATGTCCTACACACTCAAAGACGTATGTAAAACAGGGCTGAATACACTGATGACGTCTGATCCCTCTGAACGCTGCTACACATATATGAACAACAATATCTACACCTAAATCTAAATCACTGATAAAGTTAATCAGATCATGAGAATGATGCCTGGTGTAAATATGAGCCCACTTCAGATATTCTGTGGGGCTCTGAGGTTACAGGTGATGGTCTGTGATTATATCACCGTTAGGCTGAAGTACTTCCTGTTTCTCCACGGTGTCGATGTTTGAGTTCATATAGAGATGGAAGATTTTGGTTTGAATGTCTTCTAATCAACCGACTTGAACTTGTGGGACCCCATTTAGGTGATCTATGGCGCGCTTTTGGGGCGTGTAATCTCATGAGCGCACGAGCAAATGATCTAGACGTGTATTTGTTATTTACACGACGTGGGCGCTGGGCGTGAAAATGGCGACTGCGTTGGTTGTACGATAGAAATGACACCGGGTGCCGGGCGTAAGATATGAGGGAATGTGTTAAAAAATATTGTTTGATGTTAAGTGACAGAGGGAGCTCTCTCTCTCTCTCTCTCTCTCTCTCTCTCTCTCTCTGTCCATATAAATATATACCGTCTATATACAGCAGATATAATAAATATAATGCACGTTGACTCTCAGCTCCAGTGACAGAGACAGACCGAACAGGATGATCCATACAGATGCCTCCAAAGCCTCTCTCTCTCTCTCTCACACACACACACACGCAGAAAGAGAGAGAGAGAATGAGAGAGGTTTTTATCATCACAAATGACAAGCGACTACTCTACTGCTTTAAATCAAATATATACAATGAAAAATGTATAAACGACACAACGTTTCATCTTTCCATACACACCCCTCCCCTCGTTAGTTCAGATTTACTGGGACTTTCACTTCAGTTAGACAGACTGGCAATAATTGCAGGAATTATTGATGGATTAAAATGAATAAATGAAGTTTAGGAATCACTAGGTGTGACAGGAGGAGGGAAATTCAGTAACAATAAGACTTTAACTTTGTCTGATTAGACATACGTTGATGATGTGATGCTGTGAATGTCTTATCACCGTCTTTTTGTCTATTAGACATGTTTTACATATGAGATACCTTTTATGTCTATTTAGCATAGGAACAAGCCCAAAAGTGGTTAGAAGCCTTCATTAAAACATACTTTAATAATACTTTAATAAACTATACTTAATCTATAGTAATATCAAAATGATGCTATGAGGAGACAGTGCAAAGTGTGTGCGTGTGTATGTATGTGTGTGTGTGTGTGTGTGTGTGTGTGTGTGTGGCACACAACGTACACAACGTACAAAATGTTCCCACAATTTCAGCCTCATTTATAAACTCATTTAGCCAGATGCTGTTTAGCGCTGATTGTCTCCCACTAATTGTTTTTTATGTCGTTTTTTTGTTTGTTTTTTGCATTTTGTGCCTCTTGCTCATGGCAGACTCTGAGTCTTTTAGTTGATCTAAAAACCTGGGCTCAACCATTTGTTATATAAAGAGGATATGAAGCAGTATGACAACAAATTCTACAGAGTGAAGTGAAGATTTTATAAAGAAACATGTGGATAAATGTTGTGGATGAGAGCTGATATTTGCATGTGTGTCGTTCTGTTTCATTCTATTCAGACAAAACGTGAATACTTACGCTCCAAAAACAATAACGCAGCCTATATGTGACCAGTGGGAGGTGTTGGATGGATGCACAGGGACCCTCCATCCAGTTAGCATGTTGCTCAATTCATGTTCACGCGTGTAACGTATGAAAAAAAAGCCTTTCATTCCACGTGGGTAATTACCAACATTTAGAAATCTCTTTGTCCTCCTCCCTCCTCGTTCAGTCTGAGGCAGCTCCCGATGAACATAACAAAGGCTGATTAATGGAAATCTCCTTGCACGTTGACCTTGCTCAGGTAACGCCGCTGCCAGATGGTTTAGGCTTCCCTGCGCCGGGCTTCCAGCTGCCACATTAGAAACCTTCCGAGGCTGCTGCACCGCCATCAATAACCTCTCCCCCGCTCTGTCCTGCCAAAGCTTCACGGCTTCATACTGGTAGGGCTGTTATATAGCATGTCACAGTTTGCTCCCACGGTGCGACCAGCGTGAGAGACAGTGAACGTTCTCTTCATGCTAACAGACAAAAACCCAACTGGCAGCTTTCCCTCCACAGATCAGGTCTAAAGTACCACTTAAACAGCTTGTAACAACATCTAACCGCATCCTCCACGACTGCTAGAGATCCATGCTGTGATTATGTTTACTGCACATGATTATAGAGAGGAGGGGTTTAGCTGGTTGTTATGAGAGAGACGGCGGTGGGGCGAAACAGGAAGTGATTGTACTAAGGATGGATAGAGAAGTTCTGCACCCTCTAACAAAGCCCTGTTGTCCTCTGACTGTTGTTGTGTGATCCAGGCCCCGTCGTTACCCTCATCCATCCTTTTCCTCCCATCGAACACCGTACCCCAAGCCACAGACATCCCATGATGACAGTGACAGAAGGAAAACCCCCCCAAACCTGTAAAGTCAAGCTACAAGTGGGTGACTACCCAACGTGTCGTGTGCGTTGCCATAGCGGCAGAATGCTGCTGCCTGCTGGGTACGGACGTCCTCGGGAGAGGCCTGTGGTCTCTGGGCTCATAACTCATCTTCTATGAACTCTGTCATGGAATGTTTTTGCAGCAAGTTTAGCGTATTTTTTTTGTTTTGTTTTACTCTAATGAAGCTCTTTCATTTATCTCTCTGCTTCACATGTGCTGCCTGAAGTAAAGGAGCCTGACTTGATGTTTTTAAACAGGCAAAATATTAGAGCACATTAGCATACATCCTGTTATTAACTAACCCAAAGAAAGGAACTAAAAATGGATCAATAATCAAACTACTGATAATAAATGACATAAAATTATATGAGTGCTGGGGCTGTCACTATCTATTATTTTAATGATTGATTAATACTGATTATTTACGTTATTAATTGAGTAATCAATGTTTTGTGTATATGTATGCATATGTGTGTATGTGTGTGTGTGTGTGTACAACAGAGTCTACTTCTTACAGTAAGATAAACAGGAGGTAAAAATCAAAACAAAGCTCTGTAACGTAGCACTACATGCTGTCAAATTCACCTTCTTTGGTCCTGAGAAAACTGAGGTTGGACGGTGTGTTGCTGCTGGCCTGGACACAG
Organism: Brotula barbata; assembly: GCA_900303265.1. NCBI lineage: Eukaryota > Metazoa > Chordata > Actinopteri > Ophidiiformes > Ophidiidae > Brotula > Brotula barbata. The sequence continues at coordinate 9,257 of OMNV01019831.1, forward strand.
TAGACCTCCCGGCTCTGAATCCCACCTCCACACAGGCCTGTCTGATTTCCACGGCGACGATCCTGTTGGCTCAGCAGTGCGTCCACCTTGCACTCTGTCCACTCTGTAGTCTTCCAGTTGTATCTACAGACGCAGATGTGCAGGTGTGTGTGTGAATTAGGACACTGAACAGATCCCCCGTGAGGTCTTATTTTACAGTTTTTAACATTTGTCTGATCTCAAACATGGCCGTTTGACCCCCAGCACGCTGTCTAAATGAATGTAGCTGCTCCTGAAACACTCAAATCCCAAATGGCTGCATCAAGATGTCAGAGTTCATCAGAGCTCATCACTGTTTAAAGTCTACGCGGATGTCCACGTCCACGTTAGAGACGCACGTCTAAATATAAACACACAGCATGTATATTAATAGAAAGAAGCCGTAATCCATTCAACGTCTCAAAACATTAAACATTAAAGGTATTTATCGTGTAAGCACACAAATGTTATAATTGAAGAATATCCGACATCTTTGAATTATTAATAGCAGCTGTATCAGGTAGGAGAAAGCTGCTCTGCGTTGTGGTGAGTCTGCAGTGAGGCTGAGGCACCGGTGAAGCTGAACGGCTTTTCCAGGCCACTGAAAAGCCCCAGCTTGTGTTTAAGTGAGCAGTAACAGCAAGCATCTCTCAAGTAATGTTTGAAATCCTTTTTCTTTTTTCTCCCTGTTATTGACCTGAGGGCTCTGTTTACAATACAGCTAAGGGGTCGTAATTCATCCAGACTGTACACTGAGAGCTCTGGAATCTGTGTGTGTGTGTGTACACAGGGGGAAGTGTGTTAATTGAGGTGGTTATTCAGAGATCGGCTCGCAGTCTGCTTCTGCAATAACGCATTGTGATTCCAACCCCGGGGTCAGGAAACCTAAAGCCTGCTTCCCATCTCTCGATAATGGAATTCATTTGAGGTCATCATTGAAAGGATCCATATTCATGAGCCGGGTCTCTCCCTCTGTCTCCTCAGCACTGTTCAGGGGCAACGAGGCCCATGGGAAAGCATCGCATTGTGGAGCTTTGAGTGGCACAGATGGGGACATTCAAATATAGGGAGAAAGCTTCGGTAACTTGGACTTTTACTGCATCCACAGTACGGCTCATCCTGGCCAGGAAAAAATCAGACAAACACACAAATGTCTATTTTCTCACTCTTATACAACCATGGGACCATTTTTTTGCATTTGTTGCTTGTTTGGTAAACTAAGCAGATTTTTGCAGAATTGGTGAAAGTTTATAAATTGTATAAAAATATATAAGTGATCGAAAGGGGGAAAAAAACAGATGAGGAGGAGGAGGAGGAGGAGGAGGTCACGACCCAGTGTCAGTGGACCACCGGACAGATGGAAGTGATGGGACGGGGGATCGTTACTGTCCTTAGACAAGGTAAACCTGCTCAATCAGGACAAAGGTCTTCACTGTGAACTATTATTGTGGATGTACTGAAGATTTTAAAAGTTTAAAACTGCTGATTGTCAGAATGAGCTCAGTCGAACAGGAAATAAGCAGCCGGGTGTAGAACGATTTTTCACTCAGCTGGACATGAACAGATACAGAGATGGACCTAAACATTCAGATTCAACACACTTACACAATGCAGGGTGGCACCCCGTCCCCCTGGGGGCTGCAGGGCTCCTTCTCCTCCAGCTCCGGACACTCCGCTCCTCCACCGATGGGGAACTGGCTCACTTGGCGGGTGCGTGTGCGCTCACCCTCGGCCCCGTTGGGATCGTAGCACTCCTTGGAGCACGACGACCATTCGGACCACTCGGTGACGTCGCAGTCTTTGGTGATGACGCAGGCCTGGAACGTGGCTGGTAAAGTCTCCTCAGAGCACAGACTGTGGAGGAGAGGCCTTCTGTTATTATTGGAGCCCTTCTTACACAGTGTCATTTGTTTACAGTTAGCTTTATTCAGCTAGCGCACGCTCTGCCGCATTGAGTTGGGTTAGGTCGCTTGTGCATGTGTGTGTGTGTTTGTGTATTCCCAAGCGCACACCGGACAGGTTTGTTTACATCATAAAACAGTTCTACCTGCTGAGAAAACAATCAAGACCACGTCCAACACATGGGACTGCTGTGTGTGAGTAACTAAAAGGTAAGACGGGTGGAGGCTTCTTCAAATAATCCAACAGATTTAAAATCTCCTTAGAACCACACATACATGATGATGATGTGAAAAAAGGCAAGTTCTATATTCTGTGACTTCTATTCAAATGAACAGTTTATTCCAGCGTAACGGAGCACTTTTGTTCCGTTCTTGTACATTATGGCTTCATTAAAAGCGTTTTAGTGATTCATCATCTATCATAAACTCCGTTGAGAGGACCCATTGTGAGCAGTAGCACAGCTGACCTTTTAAAGGCCGCATGTTCGAGATGTTCTATTTATAATCACAGTCAAGATCACTTCACGTCAATACACGCGGGATGGAGCTCAACTGACTCACATTCACTCCAACGGGTGAAACGCCAAACCGTGTCACAGCTTTCGCAGTTTTAATAGTTTGTCTGTACCATTTATCATATTGTGTTATTGAAGAATGATAAAAACACACCCTGTCAAAGGATACAACTGGAAAAAAAAGTGCTTTTAGAATTTAAAAATGACTACAGGAAGCTGGGAGTCATCTTCTTTGGATCAATCCTCTTCATCTGACAGCTTGGTGAAATTCTTTTCCTCTTTTTAAAAATTCAAAATAAACTCATGTTTCTAATCTTCATATGTATATATATATATATATATAATATAAAAGCATTGACACTAAGGTTTTTTGTATATGTTCATGGCACCAGCTGTAAATATTTGTATTTCGTTTAAATAAGGTTTGAACTGTGACCTTGTCGCAGGAATTAACAGTGGAGCCTTGATTTTCCCAGCGGTGAACTATTATGTTGCTCAGTGAAGTGTATTAGAAATGACAGCACTCAATGAGGCAGAATGAGGGCACTCATCTCCTCAGAAGGAACATGGCTCTCAGACACCACGCGGACACTGGAAAAAACCCACGGAGGGCTGACGTCTTTGGATTTACATTACGTTTGATTTTACTGATTAGCTTTGCCGCAAATAAAGACAGAGAAAAAGACAGAAAAAAAAAGGGATGGGTTCTTCTCTGGATCATCTCCAACCTGCTCAACCAAGCAGGGCCATGCACAGACATGATGAAGGGCAGCGGTCCAAAAAGGACACCAACCCCACGCGCCATCCAAATCTACTGTCCGCTCTCCATCTAATGTTGTTGTGACACACACAGACTTCATCCCACCGCTCTGAAACAGGGACTCTCTCTGAATTTGAAAATTTAATGAGGGCCAGATCTGATGGATTTTATAACTGGAGCGAAAATTCAAACTGCTGGCTCCTCGTCTCTCCTGTGGGCTGATGGGCTGATGGGCTGCCACCGCCTCCTTTTCTATCTCTGTCTCAACATATTCTCTCTCTGTCTGATTCTTCTCTGTTCCATATTTTTTTCTGTGTTTTGGAGAGCCTGGCTCAGCTCCTCCACCTGGTCTTTGCCTTTTGCCTCTATAGATAGATGGAGAGATAGATAGATAGATAGATAGATAGATAGATAGATAGATAGATAGATAGATAGATAGATAGATAGATAGATAGATAGATAGATAGATAGATAGATAGATAGATAGATAGATAGATAGATAGATAGATAGATAGATAGATAGATAGATAGATAGATAGATAGATAGATGGATAGACAGATAAGTAGATAGATGGATAGATGATAGATAGATAGATAGATAGATAGATAGATAGATAGATAGATAGATAGATAGATAGATAGATAGATAGATAGATAGATAGATAGATAGATAGATAGATAGATAGATAGATAGATAGATAGATAGATAGATAGATAGATGATAGATGGATAGATGA
>OMNV01019834.1:8481-23123 GCA_900303265.1 Brotula barbata
TAACCCCCCCCCCCCCCACCAAAAAAAAATTGAAGAACTGTAACCACACAAAACTGAATGATGGGAAATTGCTATGAGTTCAGTAAATATTCCCCTAAATGATAAAAAAGCATAAAATGGAATCAGAGGTTCCCAAGCAGAAGTCTATTGATAGACTGTACTGAGTGGAAAACTGACATTTCTGGGATAAACTCCTGTGTTTACCTTTCTTAACCTTTCGTTGCTGCCCTCTGGTTCCCTCGTGTTCTTACGTAATCAAAGACTTATGTGCTTCTCTAAAATGTCACAAGATTTACTGTATATTAAGTGGCGTTTGCAGCAATTGAGACCCGATGAGAGAGAGCTGTGTTTGAGCACAGGGGGCACTGAGGCTGACAGATGGTAAATCCTCAGCTAAATAAAAGGCTAAATGGGAGCAGCGGAGCTTAAAAACAGGTCAGTAAGCTTTCTGTATATTTTTGGAAACTTGACAGTTTGGCAGGTATTTTATACTTTTAAAGAGCTCAGGATTTTTCATTGATGGAAAAAGAGGTGAAATCTTTTGTTTATAAAAATAACACTCAGTCACAACTTTGTACAGCTTGGAAACAAGATAATGATCATGTTGCCACACTGTTTAGTCTACCTTTCTTTCTCTCTCTCACAAGTGGATGCTACTATTATTATCATTAGTAGTAGTAGTAGTAGTAGTAGTAGTAATAGTATTTATGAGCATAAATTTATGTTCCACTCTTCCACCTCTTCATTATTACTCTTTCCTTTTTGTCTACCTTGCATCAGGACATTTAAAAATGAGCAGTAACATCCTTCAGGATGTCTACTGTCTCTTTACCACACTGTACTGAAATGAAGGAGGAAGAGACAAGGTCTGCTTTGTGTCTGCTTATGTCTCTAGTGCACTCTACTTGTTTGAACGTACGTGAAATTGATTTACTGGGTGCAATGATGAGGTCGGCTGGGGCAGATGAGTCAGAGGAACCAAGGAGAAGCCTGGTGTGTTGATATAACTTCTACAGTGAGACAAATGAGAGGTGGTTAACAGTATTTAGTTGCTATTATGGAATAAACTTGCAGTATCTATTCAAAAACATATAGATGAAAGATCAAACAAAGTGGCTCAGTAAAATTTCAGTGTAGATATGGGACACGTAAATTTACGCAGATACAGCAACATCTTTCCTCTAAAACAAGCACACAACAAAGAAAATTAATGTTGTCTTTGATGATATATGATATATGATATATGATTATTCAAATGTTTTTCAAAAATCTTTCCCACATGCTCAGATTCAGCTTCTGCTAACATAGTTTGTTTGTTTTATGGACCAAATGTTGACTGTAATTTGAAAATGCCTGTGCTGTTGTTGTTCCAGAGTTACATGGCTAACCCAGAAGAACGTATAATGCATTCCTAATGAATTTCTTGGTCCCACGAACTTTTGCCCAAACTGCAGAGTCATTGTTTGAGGGTGGCATTGTTTGTGTATTTTTGGTTGGTTAGAGTTGTTTCTTCTGGAGAGGTAAATTCAGAAACTCTGTCTCTAATTTGAGGCAGAGCAAACAAACCTAAGGTTGGATAACAACTTTACACAGTGTGACAATACCTTCATGGATGGATAGTTTGGCGGCCTGCTGCATATCCAACTCACCAGGTGCTCCTACTCCAACAACACCAACAAGGTGAGGAGTGTGAGCATGAACAAGAGGAGGACACGGCTCCTGTCTGGCACCGTTTGCCTGTAGAGGAAAATAACACACCAATGACTTTCAGTGTGACAGGAGGTAAACAACAGATACTGCACAGTACAAGTGCACCCTGGTGAGCTTAACAGCAGGCTATCACACTGCCATTACAGGGTCTGTCAGTTTTTATTTTCCACCTAGAAATGGAACGATTTTGGACACATAATTGCAGCAGGAGGGACTGAGTCGACTGCTGGGGCAGCCAAGGCGCAATATTTTATGATGGAGAAATGTGATGTTATATATTGTAAAGCTGCAAAAATGAAGTTTTTATGGAGCTGATCTGAACATCAGATTCATGAAACACTGGTATGTACAAAACTACTGCAGAACACTGTAACACCTACACGGGAGATAAAACGACAAGTATGTAATTCAGTCTGTGTTGGTTCAAGTCCTGCAATGTTTCCTCTTTGAGATCTTTGTCACATCCATCACACATAACTGTGTTGTGTAGGACATAAACAATCCCTCTGATGTGTTCAAACAATGAGATTAAACACACTGCCTTTCCACTGCATGGAAACTGCATGGAATAAAGAATCAAACAAGGCAGTTTGATTTATTTCTCATCCAAACTATTACATATACACACACACACACACTCATTACTTATACAGACTGTTGATGGATTACATCTAATATTGATTTTTGTTTACCATAGTTTGGTTGGTTTTTGACAAACCAGTAGTTTTCATGAAATCATGGTAGAGTCGTGTAAATCAAAGGGATTTTTTGGTTTAGTTTAATCGATTGAATTTTTATTCATTCAAACTGAAAAGGAAGTATTAAACAATTCAATGTCAATGACAGGCTTTCAATCAACAGAGGCCTGCTGCGAGATCTACAGTCTATTACCATATACTGTATATTGATTACATAGTCATTACTGGGCCTCAGTCAGGTGTAACTTCAATGGAGGAGGCTACAGGTTCACTTCTCTCTCTCTCTTAAGGCCCGTCTCCCCACAGGAAAACAGAGCCCTGGAGGGTAGACCAACAAAGGCCCATTTAATCGTATGCAGCAGACAACAATATGACACTGAAGTTGCCTTTACACAAAAATAGACAATCCAATATATCTATGCAAAGCCAGATTCTCAGATGGTGTCATTTCAGGTAGACTGAATAAAGACACTCAGGTGAATTCTGCCATGTTGCCCTGTAGCAGACAACTTCAATTTTCACCTCTGTTGTATTGGTGTTATCAAGTCCCACAGATATACGAGCCTTTTGGACATTATGAGGCAATACAGAAAAAGAATCCTACCAACAGCCGTGCCAAAAATATTTACATGTGTCTTTTTGTCTTAAAAATTGAAACTGCAAGAATGGCTTATCAGTCCCATGAAATGCAGTTAAACAGTAAACCTTAGCCAGCAGGGATGGCTGCTCTAATTTATGCTCTTGTATTTTCTTTCCCAGGCAGCTGGAGTAGGTCGCACAAATGGAGCGTTTTAATTAAAAACTGCTGAGACACAGCGATCCTGGGAGAAGACTTGGCAGCCTCTGACAAGTCTTCCATTCCTATGGTGTGTAGGCAGCACACCACGGTGCAGCTCATTCAGTGAAGGAAAACCAATAACAGGAACCCAATTATTACCTTTACAGGGAGCCCAGATCCTCACCAAGCTGTTTATGTGAGACTGTTTCAGTTCCTTTCCGGGTAATTACAAGAGTGGGGAAGAAAATCTGCAGCATGTGGGATTCAACAAGAGAAGAAAGTAAGCCGGAGTTACCCGCAGCTACGGGTATGGTTACTTTTCCCGCAGCTACAGGCCACCAAAGACTGAGACAAAACCATGACGTCAGCTCTCCCTAATGTTTGGCAAATTCTGTGAATCGTTAAATTATTTATCAACTTTGTGGATGAGTCATTTTTACGGAAGCCCTGAGAGGCAAGCGAAAAATTTTTTTTTCAGATACGCTCATTTTCAAGTGTTTATTTTTGTAGTACCGATTTCAGCCATAAGATGCGTGATTTTAGCATGGTGTGTGTCTTTCTTTGGGCTAGGAATCTATTTCATATATATATATATATTTTAATCTTTCTTTAAAAAGAACAAGAACATCTTATTTCAACCGGTGCTAGTCTACCACTCCCGTTAGCTATGCCGACGTCAGCAGTCAGGCCACGAGCTAGTGAAGTTAAACACAGCAGTGCATAGGCAGGAATATTGTTTACTACTACTATTGTTTTTTAGACGCTATTGCGTGTAGCCATTACTAAATCCCAATGTTCGGCTCCAGGTTTGGGTTTGGGTTGGGGTTTGAGTAGGTTTCGGGTTCGAGTTTCGGGATCATGTAAGGTTCGGTTCCGAGTTCGGGTTCGGGTTCGAGTAAGGTTCGGTTCCGGTTTTCGGGTTCGTTTTAAGATCATGTTCAGGTTAGTGAGGAGTTAGGAGCGTATCTGAAAAACATTTTTTTGCTTGCCTCTCAGGGCTTCCGTACATTTTTCATCTACAGTAATGTTTTTTGTCATCACGTGGGGCAGGAAGTGAGCCTGGTTTGGGCGTTTAATGGGAGCCCTTTATACGCGGATACACACAGTATCTCATTGAAATAGCGATGGAGGGAGCATTTTTTGGTACAAGAGTGATGTTGCATGGTAGGTTTGCTGTTAATTTGGGTTTTCTATGCACATATTTTCACATTACTCTGTCTTTTTCGCAGTCTCATCACAGCATGCGTGCAACTGATGGTATGCTTCTCCTCACAGTAAGTACTTTCATGTTTAATGTACATTACAAGCATTATGGGTGAATTATTGTAGAGTGCTATTGATGCTTTCACTAAAGTAAAGGATATGAGTACAAGTACAGTCCTATTGTTATAAAATGGCCAATATGCATCCCATCATAACGGAGAATTCCAAAAGCTTTGACATTAAATCCTTCCTTTATACGTCTCAAGGGAGCTTACAGCACCATAATGAGGATGTGATTTCAGTTTCCTCTGCCTCTCTGCCCATAAAATAAGCATTAAGGTTGTTTACTGATTTTATTATATGTTCTTGCCCACTGATGGATGTGCAGAGTTGCATTTTGTGGGTAGTGAGTGGTGGATTTGCTAAAGATAACTCTCCCTACTGTTTGATTCCTGAGGGACACACACACACAGCATTCTGTTTAACAAGCCACACTGCACAGAGTCAAATAATAGTAGTTTTCAATGGGCTAAATTCCCCATTTAACTTCTGCAGTAACATGCAGTAGTGATTGTGGTTCAAATATTCAGGCTGGATGTCTTTGCCTTCAATGTAAAGGAGGGTGAGTGGCTCAGCCCGGAACAAACAGAAGTCAATCATCATGGGTTTGACGATAGAGCAATTTATAGTTGGATGACCTTTCTTTTTACACAATAAAGTCAAAATGGATTAGTGGGTAAGTACAAGACTTTCCTAAATGGAAGTCAGTTAACAGACAGACCCGCCTCTCCTGTGGAAGCCTGTTTCTGATTGGACAGATCTGCTACAGCAGGCTGCACTGACACCATCATAACAACACAAGTTTAATGAAACGCATGAGCAGACGATTGAAAAACCTCAGCAGGATCAGCAGCTAAGATAAGCAATGAATATTTGTGAGCCTGGCACGTGCCAAGACTGCATTTCTGCTCCGACAATTAGGAAGTTGAATTCCAGGTTGTGCCTCATGAATATTCATGCGCTGCCAGCTATTTACCTACAATGTAAAAATGTGCCTCCCTTCATTGGTGAGGCAGATGGGCAGCATCATCTCCTCTGCTCATTTATCTCTCTTAGCCGCCATCCCTGTGCTCCTCTGAGAAATGATACAAACCCATAATCACACAGAAAAGATGATTTAGCATAGTTTATTCAACACAGGAGAAATCACAAAATGAATTTCAGGGCAATGTGCTTTTGTTTTGGCTTTTTTTCTGTTCGCTCTTTTCTTTATTTGTTTATGTGTTGTTGCTTTATGGATGGGGGGAATTAATTATATAATAATCAACAATTTGATTTGTACATAATGCAAATCACAGTAGGATCACATGACTGTGCTGTCGAGCAGCTGGAAACATCCATGACCAGTTACAGAAATTAAAGAAAATGAGGCTTTAGGGCTGAACTGATCAGAAACATCTGGAAATCATTAGGTCTCTTTTTACAATAAGTGTTTCATTAATGACTAAGAGACCATCAGGCTCATTATTTCTTTATCAGCAACATGTTGGGGAAATGGCTCCTTATCGTGGTTGAATGATTAAATGAATTGAATTACACTATAATGGGTTTTTGGCAAATTTTGAGGTAACAATCAGGAATGAGAGGGAAGATACTAATAACTTATGGTTTTAATTGTGACTGTCCTGCTCCATTAGCTATGCATGCGTATGTGTGTTTGTTTGTATTATTTCCATATTTCCATGCATGAATGCGTATCTTTTTACACAGGAATCATCATTTGGACAAATGGCGAATGACTGATTTGAATGTCAAATCGTTGTAAGTACAAAGGTCCTGGTGGCATTTCCATTTGTGAGCAGTGACCTATCCGCCATTCATAACAGTCTGAACACGTGTACATGGTTTGCCAACGCTGCTGAGGCACAAAGCTCAGATCGTGGTGACTGCTCACACTTCATTTCCTTCTGGAAGCTCTGCCTGTCTGAGAGGGTCAGGCACGAAAAATGACTCATTTACTGTAAGTAAGAAACATGAGAAAGAAGTAACAGCATGGTGAAGCCTTGAAATAATTTGATCCGTCTTTTCTTCGGTATTTCCTCTATTGTCAGTGGTGACAAATGGAGGGCCAGATACAGGACGAACTCAATAATTCATCAGACTTCTTTTTAAATGCCTTAAATCTGAGTACCAGGTAGTGCATACTCAGCGCAGAGTACTAGCAGTTTTACTAGCACACACACACGTTTTCCGTAGTCCACCCTAGGTTATGTAAGTTAAGTAAGTGCCATGAGTATGCATTCTTTTGAGTCATAATACATTTCCCATGGTGCATTACACCATCATCCCCTACCCCTCCATGTCAAAGGTCCCTGAGCAAGACCCTAAGTTCAAATTGCTCCCGCCAAACAAGTGGGCCTTGTATGGTTACCTCAGCTGTCGATGTGTGAATGTGTGTATGAGGCAAACATTTTAAAGCGCTTTGGAAAAAAGTGCAATAGAAAAGCAGTCCATTTACCATACTTGGCTTTTTGGTGCTCTCTAGTTCGTATCCCCACTTTATGTTAGTTTAGGTCCAAAATGGTTGAATGAGGAAGTCAAAGTGAGTCACATCCTGTACCAACTACTACCTAATGATCCTTAAATGCGGTGCACGGAGTGCCACTAAGCAGCTACGAGCCAAGCCAAGTTCATCTGAAAGGGCTCACAGGTTCCCGACCCAGCCTAGAGATCTCTAGGAAGAGAAGAAAAAAACACCACCAAAACCTCAGCATGTAAAGAAAAAAAGGAAGAAACATTGGGAGAAGACATTCAGCGAGCGATTACCTCACCTTAAATCGCCAGGTGTCCGTCGTGGAGAAAGAAGAGCCTGAGGCACACACATCTTCATTGAACAATGACGTTCACAAAGAACAACCTGACGCGGTGAGAGGAAGAAATGTAACATTTTTGTACTCAGAATGGCTCAGAGACGAAAAGCTAGAATGCAAACTTTGCAGCCATGATACATCATTTGCTGTCAATAAAGAGCACGGACTGAGAGTGTCAGCTATGAGTCTGTTTAACAGTGAATATGAATGAGTCTTCAGCATAATGAATCACCCCCCACAACCACGCACACATCAGGGGACCGCTGCTGGCATTTACTTTTCTCTCTTCAGCCTCTGGTTTCATGGTAATGTTAGAAATGTTAAACACTACAATGGCAAATAAAAAATGCATGAGAAAAAAAAGTAGGAAAATTCTAAAAAGCAGTACTGGAACACAAATGTGTGTGGGGACTGAGTCTTTATTTGGCCATCTGGAGCAGCAGGAGTTTTCCCGGTGGGTCAGTTGACCTGCCAGGCCAGCGGTGAGCTGCAAAGATAAAACGTACCATGCTGTTTGGCAAATCTGCGCTATTTTATGCTTCACACTGGCATGTCATGGAGTAAATTTATCCCTTTTCATGCTGATATTGAGAAGCTGATTGACACATAAATAAACAGAAAGGCGGCTGATTAAAAACAGAAAAATGAGGCAGAAAAACTCATCAGTCGCTTGAGGAAAACGTGTGCAAATTTACTAGTGTATCTGTGTGTACAGATAGATACAGACAATAACAATGATAATAACAATGACAATAATAACAATAATAGTGACACTTTTATTCCATGGAGAGATGTACTAAACTGTAAACTACCATAAGTGAAGCTTAATTGCTTAATTGCATTACTGTAATCCATCTATTTAATGTTGTGTTTGCCAAGATTGATGATGAGGAATAAATACAGCTGCAGTCTGACTATGTGACTGCGCATTTGTGGACGACATTAGAACAAGAACAAGTTTTCTCCACAACACCGTCTGCTTCTCTGAACAGATAAAAATAGTCAGTAACTTAACACAACCTGGAATTATTACAGATCGATTCATAACGTCTGTGATGCATAAGGTCATAATCGAAAAATTTGACAGTAAAAGCACTGCACCTTGGTTAATCTCTGCAAGGGCAATTTCAGTTTATATATAAGGTCACCGTGGTTGTGGTATCCCATTATCCCTGTGATATATGCGACCGCATTGCAGCTACTCACAATGACCATATTAATGTAGTAATGCATATTTAAGACTCCGCCATGTTTTAGACAGTAATATGGACATTTTCCCCAGAAACAAGAAATCATATTTTGAAGATGAAGCAGTGTGGAGTTATAGAACTCTGTTTGATATAAATGAAGCAACAGTAAACAGTAAAGAAAGAACGCTTGGCAGAACATGCCAATGTGGTCTCGAGCATGAAAGGTAGAGTTCGACTGTCAAAAGCGGTGGCAAGACGAGAGACAAACTGTAATGAAAAAGGCGGGAGATACTACCGGGAGTCCCAGTGCACAGGAGGAGGCTTATGTGAAACACTGAGACGTACACTGGAGGAAGAGGCAATTGGAAGCACAACACCAGCGGAGAGTATAAAAGGATTAAGTGGTGCAGATAAATCTCCTTAACCATACGTAACCATGTCATACGTCCCTAATCATCCCAGAAAAGAATAAAAATGCACTCTCACTTATTGTATATGTGACAGTATGCTTTCATGAATTGCTCACAGGACCTGCAAATGAGGCAAACCTGTAGAAAGGGAAGGATACAAGTCACTGAAAAACAAAATAATGAATTATCTCACCAACACCAACAGACACCAAAAAGGAGTCAAATTATCAGTAGATTTGGTCCATAGTATCATAGAAAAAGCACAGATGAAAAGAGTTCAATCTGGGCTTTGAATTACTTGGAGCAGCTGCTCTGGAGGTCTAAAGCATTTGAATATTTTAGATCCAATTTCTGCATTTATTTTTGAATTAAAGATTAAATAATTAAAGTGAGATCTCTGAATAATTCAGAATCTGCTCGGGTAGCTGAGGTCAGCACGACTCTGTAAGAAAGACAGTGTTAATGCAGATTTCAAACACATAGTAAAATCATAAAGTCATCTCAAGTAAAACAAGAAGCTTTTTGGATCACACAGTGATGCAAAAAAATATTTCCGACTTGTGTCTTAGTCCCAGTATGCATCTAATTCATTATGAATGCTGAAAATAGGTTGGGTTTTTTCATTAATAGTCAAGTGCCTCAGTGACATCAGAGGGATTTACCTCACAGGATCAAAGTAATGCTTGACATTAGTGTCCTTCAGCGTCTCCTGTCCACACCCCCTCCCACATCCACCCACATGAAACAACCACCTGGGATCAATTCAAGAGGCTGCACCACATTAAGTCATAATGACCTGGAGAAAACACTTAAAACGTCTATCTGGATGCCAGCTAACTAGAGGGTGCGATTGTGACATGTGAGATAAGAAATTGTCCTCCAGACGCTCCAGTTTCTTCCCACAGTCGAAGACATGCAGGTTTGATGAATTGGAAAATCTAAATTGCATGATCAATTCATCAAGAAATAAGGAGGGCAAGATAAATCCACTAATCCACTTCATTGTAAAGGAGGACAGTTTCTCTGAAAAGTTGGTAACAAATGAAGCTTGTGTCTTCAGAAACTGAAGGTAAGCATTTGGTTCTATGTGCTCAATCTGAGCGTCTTTCTCCTGTTCAGCTGTCTGATGGCAGCATTTGTTGTGTAAATATTGCTCATCACCATCTTCAGACAACAGATCAACCCGTCCAATGTGATGGCTGCATTAAAATCATCCCAAAGCAACCATAACGATGAGAAAAAAAAGGCAGAGAAATCAAAACATTTTTAAGCCAAAACACATCAAACTAAATTAAACCTTTCACTGTGAAAGAAGGCCGTTGTGATGGATATGTCAAATGTTCCCGACTGACCTATCTAGATTTGAGCTGCTTTAGCCATCCGAGTCGACCTCTGAATCCAACGACCCAGATGTTGAACTTTGAGTGATTTTTGTCCCTGACTCTTTCAGGTCTCTAGAGACTCCAGAGATCACGTTGCTGCCAAAACCAAAGACAGCTGATGAATAATGATATGCATTTTTCATTTTCCTGCTGGTGGTCTATTGATCCACTCCGTTTGAAAAATGCAGGATTGTGTCCATGAGCTTTGTTCTCTGTCTCTGTTAATAATAATTTTAAAATAATTTGTAGCCAAGACACAATGATGAACTTCGAGCTGTCCTGATTTCCACAATTCTTATAAAAAAATAAGTAAGTAAAATGATGCTTTAACGGGCTCAAACCTTTTTGCAATTTCTTATTCCATTGAATTTTAATCTTCCAACTAAAACTGATCTCAGTTTTTTTGCCAACATCACAGCTTATTCAATATTTTTAATGTTGCTCATAAATGTATTTATTTATGTATAGTTTATTTGTTATGGTTTATCATATACTGTATATTATACCTGCACCCAAGAAATGATGTGGACCCCTGGAAACAGATTTGCGTCTTTTTGCATTCATATTAAATGACTGCAGTTTTTTGTTTTTTTTATCAGCTTGCACTGTTGGTGTATTGATTAATGAATAAAAAGTGGGTCACTGACTGCATTTGAGGTTGCCTTTAATAACTTCATCTCCAGATGCTTGAAATGCTAATGGCCTGCAATGAGATGCTGGCATCAGTCTGTTGTCACTCTCTAAATGACCCCGTGGTGTGCAATGGGTCACTTCACTGCTAATTTATCCTATGGACCTTCTATTCTGAAATGACAGCCTGTTCAATATTCCAAATATCTATCCTATAATTGGAGGGCTTCAATATTATATGGATTGGCTGCATATGGTACATTGTAGCTGCTCAGATGCACCACAGAGTCTCCTGGGCAACAGAAAACTGACAACAACTGACAAACAACTCATATGTTCCTCTTATCCTCACTTATGTCAATTCTCCTTGAAAAATTAGGAATGAAGCTCATGTTACTGCAGTTATTTTTCATGTACATTACATATTGACACAACGTGCAGCCTCATGCATCAGATTTAATGCACGTTAGAAAGAGTTTGTCTTTTATCATACATTTGTTCCGATAAATAATTTTCATTTATTTAGGTTTCCATATCTTTCCTGTAGAACTACAACTATTGAAATGACTCAAAGCAACGATAACATTGTGAAATTTTAGTCTTAAATGTTCGATTTTGACACAGGCACTCTGAGACCTGGGACGACCAAATCAGAATCCTCTCACGATTGTGAACTTTTGTCTGTCTGTTGTCTAGTCTGTTGGAGACTGTGGGTGAAAGAATGATGTGTGGGGACTAATCAGCACAGTGTGTTTATTTTTTTCAGAAATAACTGCCAGCTCACGGAGGAAGTGAGTGTGAAGGTTTCTAAAGGCCGCAGTATAGATGCAGCCCACTCTTCATTAAATGACTATCCAGCCTCTTAAAAGCCTTGAATGTGATCTGTTTTGATCCATGGACGCATTCTTACTGATGGTTTGAAATGGAGCTATGACTGATTTTTTGTGAACTTTTTGATTCATAGCACGTGGGGGAGGTGTTGCTGCTGACAAGTGAAGACGAGGGAAGTGTATGATGACTGCTGCTATTTTCCAATGTGGGACTGAGGATCAGTCACATCACGAGGTGAACAAGCTAAGCATGCTCATTTTAATGGAATATCCGCTCAGAGGTTCTGTCCGAACGGGGCTGTTTGTGTTATTCTCTCAAGTCTTTGCTGTCGTGCAGCTGTCTTGCTCTTCAAACCATCATGTGTCCTTGGTCCATTTATTACAATCTCCCACTTCCTGTTTTTGGTTGTCTTATACATTCTCATGTGCATATATCACATGTGCAGTGTGGGGGGCATTATATGTTCTGTATGAGCATGCCTTCAGAAAATGGCCCCAACAACAACACACATTTAGCACATCACAACAACGCTGCGCTGTATAAATAACGTAGAATGATGTGAAGTTTTGAAGAAGTGAAACAGTATCATCACTCTCTCAACCAATATGAGTACAGATGATGTCCAAAAGTATCATGTAAAACATAGAGCGTGGCAGATGTTACTTGAAACTGACTGAACCCCGACCTTCCCCATATATCTTTAAAATGACTCTTAAACGTCCTTGTTACGAAGACTTGAACAGCTGTTTTGCTCACATCCAATCATTTGCGGCGTTAAAAGACATCTGTGTGCCCACGTTATGTGCCCACACACTTCAGCTTTGAAAAATGGAAAAAGCTATGAACCCGTATCTGAGACAACTGTAGGTTTATGTTTGAAATGTGATTTTCTTTTATTAATCAGTGGAAAGTGATCTGATCCTGTCCTTAAGAACAAAGATATTTCAACCATTGTGCGCACTTTGCACAATTAATCACAGAGGAGATGGCGTGAATTTGTCTGTACCTTTTTGCGACACTGGATATAACTGTAAGATGTGGGGACAAAAAATAGCATTTCTATGGCCCCAATTTTAATTTCAATTTTTTTTTTATCCACTATGACTCAAGTAATTAAATTCATCACAGCCCTCCACGATTTGCACATCCCATAAACGACTTAACAGTAACACATCTGGTAACAGTCAACATAATTACATAATTTGTCATCTGCGGACAGTTTTTCTGATCAATCCCTCCCTGCTCGCAGATTTTTGTTTCTTTTTTTAGAGAGACAAAGCGGTCAGAAAATGGTGTTATGAGGAATTTTTTTTATTTATTTTTTTTACCAACTTCATGATCATGCCATGATTCAAAGAATGCTTGAAGAGAGAAATGTCTCAGTCTATTTGTTGGCATCTTTCCGTCATTCCTAGTTTAAATTTAAGTTGGCGGAATGTGACTGTTTGCCCTTTGCCTTTACATTTCCGTCTCCATCTATGACATTCAACAGGCCCACCCTCCTCTGACTGCCTCAGACCCTGTGGTCACTTGAAAGTTATCAGTGGATGTCAGACATTCTTTGGAACGTGGTAGAAACTTGGACGGAATTGTATTTTTTTTCCAACACTATCGTATTCCTCTGGGCTGCTGTGCAAAGCCAAGCCGGCAGAAGAACCATGCAGTTTTCCTTTTTAGAATTAATTCAATACCCCAGAGGTTTTCTTTCTGTCCAGAGAATCCATAGTTAGGGATTATTGCACGCTTATGTCATTGCTGTATGAAGTCACAGTAGTTTACGTTTGTCTTTTCCTCTCCGTGCTGCTCTGCTCTGAAGGAAGACAGACACTGAAATTCTTTATGTTGAAATTGAGAACAGCTTGGTGTAATTAGAGAGGAAAAATAGAAATGAAAAGGAAGAGAGAGGAAAAAAATAGCACATACAGCTCTTGTTTCTCTGGGGATCAATCCATTTTTAGCTCCCATTTGCAGGAGCAGGAAACAATGTGGGATTCTGTAACACACTGTGTGTGTGTGAGCATGTGTGTGAGGGAGAGAGAGATCGAGCGAAGGAAAAGTTTAAAGAATGAACTTCAAAAACACTTAATAAAAATCTACAGAGGTTTTCCAAGTTCTAACTGATGGTTTGATTAATGGTTAATAAATATCAAATTCCTCAGGTGGCAATTTGACTTCTTATTCACTTAGTAACGGAACTGCAGGACTAATTAATTATTACAGCATGAGAGCCCTACACTAACAACTTAACTAATATTTATAACTGCACAGCTGATCACTGATTCTAAAGAGAGAAACCCACAACCTTTTGGAAAGAGATTTTCTCAACCTAATTTCTGATCTGTAAAGCGTGCTGAAAAAAAAGCTAATGTATACACTATTATAACATTTTTTAAACCTTTTACTAAATATCTTGTTGGAAATTAGCAGGTTCATAGCAGTGAGAAGAAATGAACATCATTGACTTCATTCAGCTCTTACTTCACCATAGAAAGAGTCAAAAGCACAACAGGCTGATACATTGCAGTGACACCTTTACACTTCTTACACAGAGACATACAAAGCAGGATGTATTGTGAGTGTGTGAATGTGAGTATGTGTTTGGGTGTTTTTGGGGGTGAGAAAGAGACAGGGAGAGCCAGAGAGAGAGATGTTTAGTGATTTAAAAAAAACTGAAAGGGGAAACTGAACACAAGAGGAAGCAGAAGCACTCACTGACAAACACAAACACACAGAAAGAGAGAGAGAGAGATGGAGAGAGAGAGAGAGAGGGAGAGAGAGAGAGAGAGAGAGAGACGGAGAGAGAGAGAGAGAGAGAGAGAGAGAGAGAGAGAGAGAGAGAGAGAGGGAGAGAGAGGGAGAGAGGGAGAGAGGGAGAGAGAAAGAGAAGGAGAGAGAGAGGGAGAGGGGGGAAGAGGGAGGGGGGGGGGGGGAGGGGGGGGG
>OMNV01019834.1:23143-36964 GCA_900303265.1 Brotula barbata
TTAACCACACACACACACACAGCATGAGAGAGAGAGAGAGAGAGAGAGGGAGAGAGAGAGAGAGCGAGAGAGACGGAGAGAGAGAGAGAGAGAGAGAGAGAGAGAGTGTGCACTAACCATGCACACATGAGACTCCGAATCAGAGGAAGAGGGTTGGTGGGAGGGAGAGAGACTGAGTGAAAGAGCAGCAGAGACAGAGAGAGAGAGAGAGAGAGAGAGAGAGAGAGGGCGGCAGAGGGGAAACAGGCTTAATGAATTCAGACTGGATGGGAGGGATGTTGCTGCTGCTGTCCCTGCCTACCGAGGCTCCAGTGCCTCTGTCGTGTTGCTGCATGTAGCCGAGTGTTTGTGTGAGCAGACAGGAGGACACGGCTGCCGGCTGGCTGCTTCACCAGGACACCAGACACGACCCTGAATCCATGCCTTTGACAAGTCTCGGCTGAAGGACTTAACAGGGATGACACATGGACCACTAACGGAAGCAGTGGACAGAGGTAGGACAGGACAGAGCGTCCCTGTGATCTGTGTCTCCTGTTTCCCACATTTGCCTCAGTCTCTGTCCTGCTCTTGTGTCGATGATAACATCATCACATCTGTTTCTTCTCCGTTCTTTCCCCTGTATTTTCTGTTTCTCACTGAGAATGTCCAGCACATACATGTTTGCCATATTACTTTTTTCCTAATAGGACTTTTTAACTGTAGCCAAATGGGAGTATGCTGAGATGGTTGTCTACATGATTTTGCAAAAGTTAAATATCATTGCATGTATACTACCACCTTGGATAAACCTGTGCAATACAACCAAAAACAACCCTCCAATCAATTCTACACTTGTGAAGCTTGTGCTGTTGTCATGTTTTTGTGACGCTGTGTAAGAGTGGCTGTAATTCAATTTCATGGCCATTTGTGAGGTTGTTGTTAGTGCTGAAGCTGTGCTGAACTGTCTGCTAATAATTTATCCTGTCCCATTTACATTCAAGAGTAAAACAGCTCTCTCCTCCTTTGACATCCGAAACAATCACACGGTTTAAATGACACCTCTAAGACAATAGAATATGTAGAATCTGACTGTCACTAGTTTTTAAAACCAAATGATCCGAGTCACAACAGCAAATGAGCGTACTTAGAACACAAACAACAATGAAAATAACATCTTTTACTAATCTCTTTTAACATTTTGAAATTTTAAATAGAATACAGTTTTTGTAGGTCTTCGTCTCCGGATGATGATCATACACTGTTGGACTGCTATTCTATACACAGGCTGACTCTATAGGTATCAGTCAACATTCTACTCTGATTCTTCAGCAGTATTGCAGTTAAAAGCAAAAAAAGTGGACGCTAAGGTCTATTGAATGCCGTACGTGAGGCATTGTGTAATTGAAGTATGCAGTATGTAGAATCCACCAGGTAAGGAATTGGTGCTGATGTGACATATTCTGCTTTTATTTTTATGCAAATGTAAATCTAATTCTGCAGTTTTAATAATCATGTAAACCAGGTCTTTACACTATTGGGGGGGAAAAAACGAGTTCTGGTTCTGGGGTATACAGATGGACTTTTGGGCAGAGTAAGATAAGCTGCGCTACCTGAAAGGAAAGCATGCTGCTATAAAATGTATTGTCTTCATTTAATTTAAACTTGGTGTTCCAGTCATCTCTACATATGGTGGGTAGATAGGTATCATTTGAATGAAAAATTGCACAATCAATCCACATGACTTAAATGGTGCAAACATTTTTTGCAGTTTTCCTTTTGAAAATAAAGCCACAAACTGTGAGCTCTAACAACACATTGTTCCATCATCTGTGTTGCTCTTTGAGATGTAAGAGTATATCAATGGATAAGACGGCACCTTCATGAGAGAATTTTTGATTTATGAGTCCAAGTTTTACATTCAGTACTCAGTATTAGGCCATTACTAATGGATGGACACCGTCCTTTTCTTCCCGACAGTTTGTCTCTGTCCGGCTTAGTATTGTGTTCCTTTCTTGATTGACCTGGCGTCCCATAGATTGTGTGCTAGGTCAGCAGCTTTTCTCAGAAGTCATAGCGCCGTACTGTCTGAGGGACTCTCGCGTGCACGCTCTGAGGAAAATAGCAGCTGAATTACGACCCGGATTATCATTGTGAAAATTGCATTATAAAAACGATTCAATGTAATTGCTGCCATTACACATCGTGCAGGCTTAATGTAAACATTGAATCAGTCGGACACTCGGCTTTGTCAGAGCACAAAGCACTGAAATGTTGAATCACTAAACCAGACAATTCAGAAATGAAAGATGGCAGAATCTGCGTTATCTCGTTGACTGGCTTGAAGCGGAGATCGGCTGGCTGATTCATTCATCATATAGTCAAATTATTTGTTCCGAAGCCGTTAGATTTTGCTGCGCCACTTTAAAAAATGTGAACCTGGTGGATAAGAAGCAAGTTGCCCGATGCTTACACCTTAAATTAATACAAGATTTTACAGGCTTGTCAGTTGGTTACCATGGTGGCTGTGACCAAGGGCTCCACTGGAAACTCCTTGGGGCCTCCATTGTCACCATTTGTCAGGGGGCACCAGTTGACAAGCTATATAATAAAATGCCTTAAATTGAATAATGATGTTTTTGTTTAACATTGCCCATTTAATCTCCGCTTTTGCTTTCTTACAAGCGATGCTCTGAGATGCCTGACTTCTCCTGATTAATCTCACTTGCCACATCTAATTACATCTCATCAAGCAGTCACTGAACGTGATAGTTATTTACTCCTAGACAGCACCCACTTCATCTATGATAAACATTTGGGGCAACTTTGCTCGAGCCTTGTATGCCACAAAATGAAGCCGAATAAATCAGGAGAGAGGATCAACAAGGAGGGAGAATCTTTACAGGGAGGATTAGAAGGGAAATGGATTGAAAGAGAGAGAGTGTGAGAGGGGAAGGCGGGCTAGGGAGGAGGTGGCGGGAAGATGAAGATTCTGCGGTGCCTGGATATGCTGCTCAGATGTCCAATGGTGGATTGTGTGTGTGTTTACATACATTTATCTACAGTATTTATGGGCATAGAATTGTGTGTCTTCATATGCGTATTCAGTGTTGTCTTGTGAAAACCATGCATCTCCAAATATGGTGATTTCTACACATAAGTGGCATGCTTAGGCTCTCCTCTGTGTACCAAGAATTCCTATTGGACACATAAAACCCACTTCAAAACTTAGAATTATCTAAAAAAATATCCCAAGCTTTAATCTCTATTCCATGATGCTTTTATAGTAAAACAATATGTTTTGGAAGTTATTACCAAGGATATTAGTTCAATTTAATACTCCCAGATTGGTATAATTTAAGAGTTTGACCTTTTGTTACATTGTATAATTTTTATGTGGCCCAGCTGGTTTTACATTAAATTAAATTTAGAGTACTAAGCTGTGACATGATTAAAGTGGGTGCTGTCTGAATGGTCGGGGGTACGAGTACTGTCATTAATTCTCAATTCATTCATTTCCTAAAATACAGCTGATTATGATGCAGCAACTGTAGTCCTTCACTTCGAATGAGCGCACACAAATACACACAGAGATGAAAGGCACCTCGGAGTTTATCATTTACCAACCAAATTTAAGATAAAAATAAGACATAATGGTGCTAAACAGTGCAACCAACAGAGCAGACCACTCAATGTCAGCTCTTTCAGCTCTCTGTCAGTCTCTGTCTGTCTCATCGTCAACGTGCCTCAGGTTCAAAACGACTCGAATCTCACTGAAGAAAGTGAGGTTAGATTTAATTACCAATTGGATGCGACTATAAACCCATCTTCACATCACATTGTCTTTGTTTGACTTTGAAAAAAAAAACACAGAGATCCTCTTCCACAACTGCAAAATGAGTGAAAATAGACCATTTTAGGTACTGCGTCTTTAAGGCCTGCTCTGTTCCGGTTCCTTTCCGATTTCACTATGGTGGTTGCACCCAGACGTGTAGGTGGGTACATTAAAATGTGTTTCGTGCTCATGTGAACCTATAGGAGTAATAGTCCAAAAAGTAATGGCCAATTCCATTTGACATTTGCAAGATGCATGAATCCCACCAAACAGAGTAGGAAAACAAAGGTGTGTATAGTGCTGTTATGTCTGCCTGCTGACATTGTGACTGGTCAGTGAATGACGTACACTTTGAGCAGAGCAGCGAAGATTGAACACAGTGGTGATGATAATCGGGTTATCATCAGACAGTAATTCATTACATGGATTAATAGGTGAACACTCGTCTGAGTGTGGATGTTCTTAGGACGAGTGAAGCCTCAGACCCAATCAAGCTGATCTCTTTTAGTATTTGAGCTAAGGGTGACATTTGAACACAGCATAGCAGATCTACTACACCGGCTGTGTGTGTCTGATCAGTGCATGACAACTTCTGACAGATGAACTTGAGCAAAACAGGCCTGCAGTGATATTATGTGACACATCCTCGGCATTGCGTAAGTCTGGATCAGAAGAACTGCTGTTAGCTATTACGTATGCAGGACACCAGCCGATCTATTTGCATAAAAATCTGTGTGGTGAGGCTAAGCAACTGCGTAAAATGGATATTTATTAATTGGTGGAATTTGTTCAATGATGCCAATATATACGAAGATTCTAGAGATGCCAAGGGCTGAGTAATCCAATACTCTTTTGTTCCATTTTTACTCAGGTACAACAAGTACAGTATGTTTTAGCCTGGGCGAGGAGGAGAATATAGAAGTGATCGATATTGTGTAACACAAGCTCTTCTCAAACAGTAAATGTTTTTTAGGGGGACATATATGAAAACCTTCCTGTGCCTCCTCTGTGATGGAGCTGCTGCATTTGGACGGCACTTACAGAGGATGAGTGAGTTTTGTCCTCTTACAAACAGATGAGTGCATTTATTGAAATTGCTTGTGCAGCGGTCGAAGGAGCAATTCATATGACTGTCTTGAACAGAATTACAGTGGTCTCAACGTTGCACTCTGTGGGAGCAAGAATAAAAACTAAAGCTAAAAACAAAACTTACTTCCTGCTGTCAGTTTGATCGCCACTTTCATTAACTGTGTGTTCGTTCCCTTTATTATCTGAATCCTCTCAGTCTGTCAGTGACATTGTGCCAAATGCAAAAATGATGGTTAGCACTGTGGAATTGCTATGGTATTGATAGAGGCAAAAAAGGTTTTTAAAACAAATTTAGGGGGAGCGTCTCCTTAAAAACTCAAATATCCCCATCAGACGGTATTAAAATGATCAGAGGACCACAGACATTGTGGGAAAACTGCAAGTATTTCAACCCAGGATTTTTCTCCAGGTCACTTCAGAAAAAAGCAGACATTGACTATTTGGATGGCAATAAACACCGACTACTTCCTATAAATGGAGCATTTACCTCCTGTTCACATATAATTGGTTTACTGATGGAATACGGCTCAGCCAGGGTTGATGCATAAGTCACACTGGACACTAGAGGAGAGAGAAGCAAGGCTTTTTAGTCATCCTGGGACTGTTAAAAACATCCTAGAGCATTTTGGCGATTATAAAAAGAAGATTATATAACAATATTATATCAGTCTAGATAGTTCAGATCATCATTTATTACACAGCAGCCACTTGCTGGCCAATAGTAAATCCTCCACGTATGTGATTGCCTACATCATGATTTACATAGCTTGTTGAAATGTAAACGGACCCCTCCGATTTGAAGCTTTCATTGTAACCTCTAGGTTATAGAAAATTCAACACGAAATACAAACAACTGGACATACTGAAAACTGCTCTGGCTTATTGATGTTGAGTATGAATCTAACAGTTGAAAAACCGAGCATTTGAATACTCATTTGGAAAAAACCTCAGAAAACATCTGTATCCTACGTGTGGTGTGTGGGGCCAACCCTAATAAAGTAACATTTTGAATATTTCCATTTAAAGTAATGACACAGCCTTGCAAAGCAACACATTTTTGGTTCCATTATGAAGCAGTTATAGAGCTTCAGTGAAATGTTAAACAAAGCTGATGCTGAATAGAAAGCAAATGAGCTACTGTAGGGAAACTGTTAAGAGCAAATTTAAGGGGAAGATGAGGTGTACGGGAAAGAGTTTAATCTGTTTAACTGCGTTTTGTGCAAACCCTTTCAGAGTAAAACCCGGAGTAGAGCTATGGAGGTTGGTTGATAAGTTAGGAATGTATCATCGAAATGTATCAAAGCTGCGCCCTGGTACCTCTGGAACATGTAATATTATAACTTTCAGATTAACAACACATACAGCAACCCTGATATTAAGTAATCTATGTCCAGAATCCAAAATAGATATTTAATATACCAATCAGAGTGTATTTCACATTTAAAGGATGATTCACTATCCATCTCTTGATAATCAATCTCCCTTCCGGTGGACGGAATTCTGGGAGTGAGTTTTCATCATTAGTGATCTTCAAATGAGCACTATTCCCCTTTAAATCAGTGCAATCAAGAGTCTTGCATAGCGCAGCCTTTCCATTTCTCCCTGTGTTTTAAAGTCAATCCCCCAGTTGCCATGACACCCGTGCCCTCCATAAATACTCCTGGTATTTGTGAGGCTCCATCCACATGAGGATAGAGAACAGAAAGCACGGTCCCTATCAGTGGATTAGCCTTTAGCTGAGCTCATCACAGTTGAATCCAAAATGTTCTGATACTTTGTGTGTCGCTACAATGCCATTCGTTAGCCCAGATATCTCGGCATTATGCTGTGGTGTGAGCTGCAGTACAGAGAATAAAAGCACATCCAGGATATGAAGTCTTTCCAGCTTTCCAAAAATGTTGCTGCAATTTGAATTATTTTATAAGCCGTGCAACCTGGAAACACATACACACCTGCTGCACACAGTCTCTGTTGACTGATGCCGAGGAAGATCGTGACAGACGGGTTCGTGCTGAAAAAGCAAGAACAGGGCTGAAAAATGAGATGATTTCATTCTATATACATAGAAAGAGCTACTGCAGATTGGAAAAATCACATTGTGATATCACAGGTTACAGGTGAAGACAAGAAACAGGGATAGTTTGAATGTTTTTATGTGTGTGTGTCTGTCAGTGTTTCTGTGTTCTATCTGAAGTCTTGACAGGAGATCATGGCAACATTCCTTTTATGGGCAAAGCTAAAGTCTATGGCCTCTAATGCTGTGAGTGCCCCAGTTACATCTCTAAAACAACATTAGTCACTAAATTTGTCCTGAACTGTGTCCTGGACTGTGTACCTTTTAACTCTGTCCTTTGGTGATGGTGATCTCATACAGAGGAAACAACAAGCACAAAACTAAAAATCACTACTAGAATGCATAACAAGACCGCAATGAACGGATGGATGGATGGATGGATGGATGGATGGATGGATTAATGTTTCTGGAGTTTCTCATAATTTGAGAGGATCCTTATTGCATCCTGATGTCTGAACACCTACAACAATTTGTGAAACCTTTTAAGGAAAACTATGGTGTATACATTCAGAATTAAAGAATTCTTTGGAATATGAACATGTTGGTCTTTGCCAAATGTTTGTATAGAGGATCCCGGTGCTTGTGTAATGCAGTGATGCATTTTTTCCATAATTCCTTGATCTACCCACATCAGATTAGCTTAATAAGGTGTCTCCACTTGATCAAGAGTTTGTTGGACTAAATGATTTCTACTTTGATAATTTTTGCAGGCCACATGTAAATTGCAGGAATTTGTAGCTACTATTTGATATCCCTTTTAGCCCGCACAAATTGTGTTTTTATCTATATGTTTACATGGCTGATTAACAGCATAAGAAAAACTTGAGAGCTGTTTTATGGGCTAATTAGTTGGAACAAATCAAAGAAAAGCTGCCTATTACAATTATGATTACAATTATAATCACATAGCATTTTGCATTTTATTTTGGTACATTTGCAGTAGGGGTATTTTGCGTTCAGTTGCGATGAGTCAAATCTGAGTTAGAGTATTACAAGTGCACATGTAAGAAGAGTGTCAGTGACCTATCAGTCGGTTCAGAGTTTGGGATCTTTGTCGCAGACGGGCAGGCTCACTTCTATCTTGCAGTGCATCTTGCGCTTCAAATGTCTGATGTGGAAGGAGTGTGTCAGACAAAACAGGAACCTCTTACCTAACCTTATGTAATGCTGCAGTAGTAGTGTCATATGATATTGTGGCCCACATGAAAACTCTCATAGGAGTGAAAACTTGATGCAGGTGTGAAATAGAGTTTAAATGTTGGGTGTCTCTTGTCTGGTAAGCTACCCTGTCAACCGACCCAGTTATAGCGGGAGGTCTATATTTAGCAGCAGCTTGGATCATGAAGATAATCTCTGTGGTGTAAATAACTGACATTTGACACAGAAAAGCTGCTGTCGGCCCCCATTTAATCAAACTCACAGCTTCCGGCAGCATACACAGCTATGTCAACAATAAAAACACTTTTGATTGTGCGTTTGAATGTGACAAGCTACACCACTGCTATCAGAGCAGCCACACACTCTTCCTGTACAGAGTCCCACCTAGCCTACAGCATCCTGATCCACAATAGGGAAAGCTAGTAATGGACTTCCTATTTGGCATTTTGCATTATATATCATACTGAAGCAGATATCGAGTTGAGACACAAGACTTGAACTTAAAACATTTTTGTCCTCAAATGATGTCAGTTATGGACTATTTACTGGTCAGCCAAGAGAAGGATTTCAATGACACAGGGATAAAATTCCATCAGCATCACCTCACGTTTCCATCCAACTATGTTTACGCAAATTTGGTTTATTTGTACGAAAAATGGTTGGTGGAAATGGTTGATCTGAAATCTTTTTTTTTTTTAGGTTGATGTGAAGTTGATATACAGTAGTTTATATTATGATATATATAACTTCATAAAGCTTGTTTTGGTTACATCTCTGTTCATGTTTTGCACTGCAACAAGTGCTGCACATAGTGTGTGTGAGTGTGTGTACATGAGAGAGATGGAAAGAGACATGGAGAGAGAGAGAGAGACAGGGAGAGTTTCAAAGGCAAGCAGAGTCCCCACATTTTTTTTTTCTGTGTGTGGCAGTGCTTGAGTGTATGTGTGTATGTAGTGACGGGAGTTTATTACCAATTCCAAAGTTGGTAATAACTTCTGCACAGGAGCTTCCCTGTGCTTCCCCAACAACTGATAGAAACAAGGCCTAATTTCTAGCTTCTTTTTGCAATATTCTAAATATTGACATGAATTTTATTGTGCATTGTATGTATGTATGTATTCACTGAGTCATTGTTTCTTCCATGACAGCAAACTTGTGCATGTGCATATTCTATGAAAGACACAGCATGTGCAGCAGGGGTGCTTTACTCGGTCTCATCCATCCATTTCTGCCCTCATCCCCTCTCTCCTCTTCTCTGGACATTATAACGTCGGTGCTCCTGTTTCTGTTTACCTTCCCTCCTCTTCAGTTTTGTCACTCTTGTCATTATCGGTGTCCTAATTTGGCAGTGCTGTTCTCTGGCCGTGCTTTATGCCTTCGAAAACCTCTTGGTTGTGAGGATGTAGACACAACCATTTCTTCATACTGACCTAATTCTTTGGATTGTGGTAATGAAAGTGAATCACAGTGCTTTGGCTGTGGGATTTGGTGGAAGTATCGTTGAATATTTCATGTCCACAATTGTTTTAGGTAGTACATCATCATCAACATCCCATCTGATTCGGTTTTCTTTTTGCACTATGCTTCCTCATGTCAGAGTAAAATAGAAAGAGTGATGTCATGAACAAAATATGCTGAACATAATATGCTCTTTCTTGACACACTGAGCCCTGTGACTCACTAAAGCCCATAAAACCTCAAAGATAGCAGAGAGTAGACTGGTGACAGATGCGCCACTCGCTATAGTCATTTCCATAGCAGACTATTTAGAACATGTTAAAAACCACATCTCTTCTAAGAAATGAGACAACGGATGTCGTGCTTTGTACAGGGCTTTTTTTTCCAATTAAGTGGCTCCAATGAGGAAAATCCATGAAAGGGAACATCAGCAAGGCCTTAGGCAGTAAAAATGTTTGTTGAAATGTATTATGGGTAATATTTAGAATAAGTTACTGCTCAACACAAAAGTGAGATATAAAAGAATTACCCGTTGCATTTACATCCACAGTACAGGTTTGGAGTAGTAGTGTAAATTTATCCAACTGGTAAGATCAGGACGCAATCTGGATACAATGCACAAAATATAGAAGCTAAATTTTCAC
This sequence comes from Brotula barbata, assembly GCA_900303265.1. Lineage (NCBI taxonomy): Eukaryota > Metazoa > Chordata > Actinopteri > Ophidiiformes > Ophidiidae > Brotula > Brotula barbata. Next base: position 33,378 of record OMNV01019834.1, read on the forward strand.
TCCTGTACATTTTCACTACATCCATGTAGCTATAACATCAGAGAAAAAATACTACGATGCGTGTTTAGTGTGGTGCAATTTTGTTCCGGTGATTTGCCCCAGCTGTTGCAGAAAGTGAAATAAAAAGTAAAAGACGCTTTTTCCAACCAAACATACAAATAACTGGCTAAAAAACTTTAAAGCATTGTGTGTAGCAGCTCTGTATCGGTAAAGCACATAAAGAGGCCTTTGTTTACGTCTACAAACGGCAGAGAAATATGTAAATGAGCTGTTTACTATTTCCTCCATGTAAATTCATATTCTTATTTCATTGTTTGAATAGAAACCATTGTAAGACTTTTGGCACAGTCTGTAACCATCTTAGAGGGATAGATACACACCCATAGTTAACCTTAGTGATCTCTCTCTCTCCCTCTCCCCCGCTCATGTCTCTTGATCATGCACTAAGTGACGTCATTGTTGCCAGGCAACATCATGAGCAAAACAGAATCCCTCTCTGCACTGAGGGGAGGCCCTGCATGCACGCTTGATTGGCACGTGCCTCACTCACATAAATACACACAGTGAATAGATACAGATGCACCCATCGTGTTATCTACCCCCTCACACACACACACAAGCATACGCAAACTCCTCTTGCTCCCTGACAACCAGCTCACGTTTACTTCCTCCTCATATCCGTTCTCTAAGCATGTGTAGCTCATTAGTACATGCCACTCTATCTCTCACATGTAGTCCAGGGAGGAGAGCGGCTGATAGAGAAAACAACGTTTTCTCGTGATGTGGCCAGTTTCTCCCAAATGGTGTGCGTTTGAGGCTTTGAAAATTGAAAGCAAAAGTAAAAAAAAAAACCTCAAGTTAGGGATGAATCTAACCATTTGTTTTAATTGCTGTAGATATGTGTATTGTTTAGGTAAATACCTTATTATGAATCTCAATATACAGAGTATCTGATTAGCAAAATCAGTTGATCGAGGAGTGCAGTGCTGTGGCTCCTAAAGACAAACATAAAACATGGCACAAAGGATCACATGATCAAACAGGCCCAAATCCATTATCATTATCAGCTCTGCCCAGGAATGTAGAATGATCCATAATTTCATGCAACGCTAATGCAGCCAGCTTGCATGAGTGTTCACATCTCAATCAACTTTGCGTCAGTTCTTGCTCTTCTTTGTAGTGTTTGTGGGTAAACAATCAGATCCAGTCAGTAAATGGTAACAGACAAACTGCAGGAGCAGCAGAGCCTCACCTAAAGGCGATGAAACATACATACATACAAACTGTTCAATAAAAACAGGGGTTTGAAAGTGTCACAAAATGCCTCAAAAAGTAGCACTGCCTGCTCTAAAAACAGTACGAGTGTCATTTGTTACTGTCTACCCGTCAAACAGTCATACATCTACACCTCTTTCAACTGTGTGACTTCCTCTAAGAATTTGCTTTAACAAGAGCATAGACAGACCATCTGTCAAATGTGGCACTTTCTGCACACAAACCGCTCTTGTGTGCGAGTGTATGAGGGTGTGTGTCTTTTTGGGTGTCAAGAGTGTGCTTGTGAGTGACAACACTGCCGTGGAGCCCAAGCTGCACCTCCAGTAGCCCACCAGCAAAGGCCAACCCCCCCCCCAACTTCATATTTCCACCCCTATAATCAGACAGATTGTTTTATTTTTGTGTATTTGGTAGCATAACTGGAATGTTTTGTCCTCTGCGTGTTTTGGAATGTCAATATGATTATGGATAGGATTAACAATGGTTAAAAATAGGAGTGAGCTTGAGTAAGGGATCAAAATTCTAGCCACTTAACATTAAACACACAAAGTAGGCTTGCTTTGGTGGACTGATGGTCGGGGAGTAGCAAATTGACAGGATTTTCAACCACCTGCTGTTCCAACATCATGTAATGGGAGGGATTTTTATTGTCATATGTGTCTTGTTTCTATCTGGATATTGTACAAATACTGAAAACCCAGAATCGAAGGGAGATGGATCCTGAAGATCGGCAATTTTTCCTCTATGATCCCAAAAAAATGACATGTTTATCATAACAGTACTCCAAAAAGTCTCAGTAATTACTCTGATTCAAATCTAAAGAGTGTCATGTTGGCACATCTGCCTCTCATTAAATATCTTACCTATATCCTCCCAGTGTCCTTCAAAATAAAAATTTGTCCATTCTCCCCCCCAATGTAGTTTTCTTTTTTTTCCAATTTCAAGTCGTTACGCTTTATCGTTCTATCTTTTTCTTCATTGCCATCATTATAACCAGTTTCACCTTCCTCATCCTTCAGCTTGTCTAGTCATTGCACCCGTCCCTCTGTTTTTGAGTTAGAGTGTCACTCATTTCTATTCTGATGTGTGAAGTAATGTTTCATATGTTGTATAAATACACTAGGAATTTTGAGGATACTAAGCTCTCTCTCTCCCTCTCTCTCTCTCTCTCACTCACTGCTGCAGATCTGCTGAGAAAGCGGCTACCATCTTGGACTAGTCTGGTACTGTGACAGACTTTTCTTTATCAGGAAAAATACATTTTTACTGTCATTTTTTGGAGGTTTTCTACTTTGCCATACAAAGGATTCTGGAAACTAGAAGTGAGAAGACTTTCCAGTTTTCTAATACTCTCACCACGTCCACCAAGACTCCTGTGGCCTAAGTTATTACAGGTGCTGGCTGCAGAGAGGCAAAGATGATGGCCCCAAACCTTTTCATTTTATTGAACAGCTACATGCAAGGATAACCATCATCCCCCTCAGAGGCACCTGTGGACCAACACAGCCCCTAATACACAACCCCGAACCCTGGGCCCTGGCTTCAGGCAGCATGGGAGACGGGAGCTGGGTGTGTTTGAGCCCAGCTGAATTTAACCAGCTCCAACAGTACAGTGAGTGTAAGTACACACACTCCTGCTTTTGACGAGTTTGGGGGTTTTCATTTTGATGTTTCATGTGTGGGAGTTGATGGTGCTGTGTCTGTATATTTATGTGTGAATTGCTGTGGGTGTAGGTTATTCATAAGCTTTCAACCCAAAGTCAGAATGTGAAAAATGATCAGGATGTACCACAATGCAAATAATGTCAATAAAAACCTTTCTGAGGAGTCAGAAGTGAAGTAGGATATTTTAAAATACACTCAACTTTGACATATTTTTAACACGACAGAAAAAAAACAACGTTTACCTATTTTATTCACTTAAGGCCATTAGATAAGTTTTGGCTAGGCTTGTTCGGAAGTAGTACTAGAACATACTATAGAACATATTTTTCTAACTTAGGCCTGATTTAGTTCATGGGCTCTCAATGTGTGATAGGCGTAATTCTATTCTAGCTGTCATTATCATATATTTCTTATTTAATGAAAAAAAAATGAAATGTGTCTGCATGTTGTGCATTCTGTCTACAGTAAATATCTATAGTGGGTGTGATATGATGTGGGGGAGAGTGAAGATTCTTTGCCCAGAAAAATAATAGCATGACATGAATTTTTCACTCCACAGAGATCCATTTACACTCACATAAAAACTGGTTTACATTGCACTACTGTAAAGATTTGGAAGAATTCCGCAATGCATTCAAATTTGAAGT
>OMNV01019834.1:36984-107060 GCA_900303265.1 Brotula barbata
AAGTGTGTGTGTGTGAGAGAGAGAGAGAGAGAGAGAGAAAGGTTGAGAGAAAGAGGGCAACATTCATTTACATTAAATGAAATATATGTACATATATATATATATATATATATATGGATAATGTGGAAAATAGATCCAAATCTGAAATTTGATCAGCTTTCTCCTCCGCTTCCTACTTACTGCACTACACCAAATACAAATAATGTCTTTGAAAAGTTACATACTGTAGCTTTGAATCCCATCGGGAACCATTGTTGACTACCGTACTGCAAATATTATGGCAGCCTTTCATTTGTGATTCAACATCACTGAGCAAAATTTTATCAGAGTCACATCCACCCAGGACCTGGAAATGATTCACTTGCCTTAAAATTGGCTGTTGTAATTGAATGAAAATTCCAGATCTCTGTTGTCCTGTAATAACCCACACCATTTGCTCCTCTGTCATAAGTTGATCCTTTTTCCCACCTTATTAATGCTAACAGCTGATGGGAATAAGTACGCACCACATGCAGCTAACACCCACCTGCCATCTGTGTGTCATCGGGTGGCCACTCACCATAGCCTTTAGGTGTTTGGTCTTTTGGCTGTTGGTCAAGTGAATGTTTAATACAGAAAGATTTTTGAAAATATGGACGGGTAGTTAATTGATTCGACAGAACAGCGATAGCACTTCTTGGTGTATTTATCCGTGCCAAGGAGCATAATTTGAGTAGGAGGAAGTATTTAAAGGTTAGACGCTCAACCACTTAAGGCAGCGTGCTTCATTTGAAATGCCTGTCAGAGAGTCAGAAGGCGGTGCAAAATCTGTAACTGTGACTCTGCCACTCCAAGTAAAAGACTGTGAACCATATTTCCTGATTATAGCCCTGTTGATAGGCTTGGAGTCTCAGTGGAGCCACCCACTCACAGAAAACAATATTCTTCGGAGGCCTGCACAGACCATACATGATCCAAAAGTTCAACCATTCCTCATTCAATCCTGCTGCTGCTGGATACCGTAGGGTGTTTGGTCTTGCACAAATTGAACTGAAGCTTAGTTAATCTGTAGGCTATGAAGGCTCCTGCAAGCTTGCGAGTTCTCATTTTCGGTCAGCAATGGCGGTGGAGAGGGATGCTTGTGTATCAGCAGCTAATCAATCAAGGACTTGATGAAGGATGCTGACTGAGTGTTTTCCAAAAGGCTGTTGCCCATGAGAGAGTCATACTTTTAAGCCATACTTTTAACCATTGTAAAGCCTTACAGCTACTTACAGACCCGGAAGACACATAATAATAAGGCCTGAAGACCATTCAATAGGTGTACTACAATTGTTGAATAGCAGTAGAGTAGGCTATTTTCAAAAGAGATGCAGAAAATGCATTTTTTGTTTCATAATTTTATCTCCAAATAAATTTGCCTGAACACAGCCTGGTAGAAAGAGCTCCTGTTTATGCAGATTGCCAGTGCATTTTGTGTTTCTTTCAGAAATGATGGACAACCTTCAGCATGTTTCGATACACAAACAGATATTACACATTTATACAGAGAAACAGAGCAACCCCAGGAGGCACTCTTATCCGTATATATTCATTGATAGGTTTTTAAGCCTGGTCCTTGAGCCCCTAACCACAGCATATTTTCCATCTCTCCCTGCTGTATCCACACCAGATTTGCTAAATTGAGACAGCGTTTGTGTCAGGAGTGCATGTGATAACATAACTGTCTATGTAGGAGCTCACTGGGTGTTGAGACACAGACATTATGTTACCCAGCAGAATGTTATAGTTTAGGAGGCCGAGCATTTGAATATAGGTTTGGAAAAAATTTAATACTCAAAGCATTTGTATTGGTGAATGAGTCAAGTCACTGTCTCAGAGGGCTTTACAGGCCCACATAACATATGGCTCTCAACCCAGATCAAAGATCTTTAGGAGAACAAAGAAAACCCCCCAAAATACATAAGGTAAAGGAAAAGGAGGAAGCCTTGGGAGAGGAAATTCATGGAGACATTCCCTTTTCTTGACAAAAGATTGGCTGGGCACGTGCACCTTGCACCGTTCAGTGTTCACCATTTAAATATGCCAGTAAAGTCAGAAGATCCTGGGTGAAAAGTAAACATATTCAGAGTTGAGCTGTGAATCAAGCCCGGAGTTTCAGCAAATAAGAGGCGTATGTGTGTGTGTGTGTGAGCGCACATCTGTGTAGAAACAGGATTAGCATCTAAAAGTGATAAATACATCATGTTTTTCCTTTGGTGTTCAGTCGGTGGTGCTATGACTCAGCCTCAGGACAACCAATAGAATCATTTGTGCTTTATTTGCATTTTTTGAAAAAAAGTGAACCATGTTTACTCAGATTGGAGACGGTAACGTTACGCAAAGGAACATCATGACTCTTTAGATTGATAATGGCGTGGTTTTAGGACATACAGTATTCTGCTTTTTATTTTATATCATTTTATAGTTTAGTTTTTGTAGGGACTATGTGTTGCTATGTGTTTGCTACTATAAAAAAAGATTTATACAATTTACCAACGAATACTAAGTGACTAAATACAAAACTAATTCATCTAATCCAAGGGGATGATGACAAGATGTTAGCATGATTAAACAACAGTATTTTGAGTGTATTGATAAGTCTAAGTAATATTTTCCCCTCTGTCGTCCCCAGACTCTACAAAGAAGCTGAAGGATGTTCTGGAGGAGTTTCACGGTGGAGGAGTCCTTTCCAAATACAATCCAGAGCAGGTTTGTCTGCCACACGGCACACCACTCGTTCACCTTTTGTCTGACTTTATCCTGTGTGTCTTTCTCTCTCTCGCCCTCTCTCTCTCTGTCTCACTCTGAGCACACCAAGCACATGGTGTGGTGTCATTTGATGCAAACGCTTGTGATTCATCTCCCAAATGCTTCGTCACTCCCTCCATTTTTAGATTAAAGCTGTGGTGGACTTTGGCCTCTGACATTAGTAACTCACTTTCCAGTTGGTGCAGACATTTTTCCTGCTGTCATCTGGTGGTTGGATAAATAATAATAATAAACTCTAACCAGTCCAACATGTTTACAGTTAACCCTGCGCCGTCCTTTTCTTTACCTCGCTCTTACTTTCCTTCACATCTTATTCATTTGATCTTGTTTAGTTCACTTTTCAAATTCTTGTACACCAATACATCATGTCTATGAAAGATACATCGGCAGATTTGCAGTTTTAATAAAAACCTACCCAGACATAAAAATATTTCATCAAGTGAACCTTGCAGACAGTGAAAAAAAGTGAAAAAACACTTAATATTTTTAAGGACATTTTCTTGGTTTCTACACATACCTCCCACTTAAATCTTAAAACATTTCTGAGACTTTTTTATGGTTATGAATAAATAAAGCAAGCTTTACAACTATAATGGCAATGTAAAATCAAACTGTCACATAAATTTGTGTTCCGGCACAAACTCCAGGAATAATTTGAATTGATTCCATCAGCAGATGTCAGTTAAATCAGTGATTGCACAAGTGTGTGCACGAATAGGGAAATAGGAAACTACATCTCATGGAAACCATCACTGGCTGGTTTTCTAAGAAGATACAAGAGGAAATTAAATATTCAAAGCATTTATATCTACAGCATATCCAGGAAATAAAAATCTTTAAATCTTTTTCCTTGTTTTAGATGATTGTAGGTTTGGGTTGATATTAGCTGTGTCACCAACGTGCAGTTATTGGTAATTGTTGTCATTTTCACTTTTTGAAAATTCAATATGAATGCATCAGCAGGAGGGTGACGTTGGTTTTTAGTGATGCTGATTTCAGCCCTATCACTTTGTCCTGCTGCCTCACACTATCTCTGTGTTCTTTCTCTCCTCATGTCACGTTTTTAACTTTTCTTGTCTTGCTCCTCCTCCCTCTTCATTATCACCTTCACACTGCTGCAAGCTTCTCCTCTGTATTTGTGATGACATGACTAACAACCCAGCTGGGATGTTTGGCGCCATAGGAACCAGACTCACCGTTCATGTGGTCCGTGAGACCAGACTGTTACCTGGCGCCACGGTGACCACTGCAGCGCTACTCCTGCCATCCATCACTATGTGTGTGTGTGTGTGTGTGTGTGGGTGGGTGGTTGGAGCTGTATGTGGCTGTAACTCCTATGATTTATCTGTCTATGGTGCCAACTGCAGTGGAATCTACTCAGAGACCATTGGTGACAAAAGAAGACTGTGACACACTGTTCCTTACCAATTAATTTTTTTATTAAGCTCATTTTCAGCCCAGGGATGTCGCTCCTCTTCCAGTGTGCATATAAAGATCAAAGTGGGAGGGATGGATAAAAAGAGCATAGAAAGAAGACTGAGACAATCAGTTGTCATCAGCCTCGAATGTTAGGTTTTCTTCTATGACTACAGTAGTGGACATCGTATTTCTTTGACGGATGAGTGACTGAGGATGTAGTCTACACCCGCAGGGATCCCTTGGCAGCATTTAAAAGCTGTAGAAACCCATCAAACCTGACAAATTTATCATTAGGTCATCCAGCTGAGCTCATTTGGCAACATAGTAGATCACATCACATAAAAATGTCATTTTTATTATTAAACAATGCTCACATGAAGCAGGTCAACTCTACAACTCTATTTTCTAAAAAATTAGACTTGTTTATATTCTAGAGAGTAATAAAATGTTCCAGAATCTAAACTGCCTTTTTTATAATTTGTTTTCTACATTTCTTTTGTTTCCTTTCTCGGAGATATTTATTTTATCAAAGCCATAAGTATTCTGTATAAACAAGCAGGAAAATCTTTTTCAACATGATTTACACTCAAAGGAACACATTTCAAGTGCAGTTATCTGTAAAGGATCTTTTAATTAAAACAAACAATTGTGTCAAACAACAGGCGTACAACATGCGAGCTGTACTGCCAGCCACACGTTGCTTGTGAATTTACCATCCGACACACCTGGATACACACCCAGCGAGCTGGTTTTGTAGGAACATGGCTGCGCTGTTGTAAGTTAAGGCTATTCCTAGCCCTATCACTGAACTCAACAATCACCCATGCCTACTTTTCTTCACTGCCGAGATGGTTCTTCCCTGTTCGTCCATATTGGTTATAGACTTCTGGACTGCTCAGCTTCTTGTTGGGTCATGGGTGGAAAAAGAATAACGCTGTTTCACCAGCATGTGCCATATCACAGCTTGCTGATCAGAGGAGAGTGTGTTTTTCATGAGAGGAGACATTACATCAGAGTGTTTATCTGCAACGGACAGAAGACATGGATCAGTGTGTTTTTTTTCCATGTTAAAGCATTGTTAAGGTTTCAAAACAGACCACCAGATGGAAATAAGGATGGAATGTTCCGTATAATGTCTGGATTTAAATTCTCAGCTGCAACTGGCTGTTAAGTCAAGCACACACCGCAAGACTAAAGCTAGTCTCCCTTTGATGTTTTAGTCTGTGACAAAAATCCTACATCACACTCAGCTCACTGCCTGCTCCTCTAGTGCGCACACTTGGGAGAAACATTCCAACTCAGACTCGAGTGGTCCCGATGGTCTGATAAATCCCAAAATTATTTTAAATCTACTCAACCTGTCATCTGGTATGTGCAGGTCTTGTCCTGCTTTGTGATGAGGGGTCCTTATATGCCCTCCATGATAACAAATTCCTCTTCGGTCATCATCAGCAGTTACCCCACTTCATTGCTGTTATGCATCTATTTGTATGGAGGGGGGAAAGCACTAAGTAAATGCTCATCCAGTGTGAGTAATGGACAGTATACACAGCGAACAGCATTAAGCCCGAATGCATAAATAAAAAATACATAAATGCACTTGAGTGAATGGAATTTCTGTATAGAAAACAATTGATGCATGTCGTCTGTGATTGCTTGAGTAAAGAGTGCACCGTAACGTCAAACACATTCACAGTCTTTAACCGTTCACTGGGAAATGAGATTCGTGTTACTTACTTCAGTATCGGTCAGACTGTCAGTCAAAAGTGAATCACACGAACCAAGAAGTGTCATGGAAAAAGGAGACACTCTAAAACCTGCAAAGATGGAGAGTGGAATGAGTTGTTGTTGGTGCGTGCATGTGTATGTTTGCCAAAGCAAAAATCCAACAGTTTTGTATCCACCCAGTGAGTCACATAAGCATTTTTTTGGTGCTGCCCAGATTGTTTCAGCATAATACATTGTGCCTTGTCAGGAGGACATAGATCTACTCTGCTGATCATGGATCAAGTGTAGGCCAGACAGCTCTATGGCCTTTGCTCACCCTCACAGCCCCAACAGCCATCTAATGCAGTCAATCAAATCACACTGGAAGCCCTGTCAGAATGAAATAGATTAAATGTGCCATGTAAATTTGTCACTGCTACCCTTGGGAGACATTTGAACGGTGGTAGAATTTGATCTAATGAGGTAAAGTAATAGGATGTCACTGAGGACACTGGGAAACATGTTTTTCTGGAGGGAATTTCTCTAAAAATGCATCCATGTCTATTTATTTGAAGGAGAATGGTCAAATATAAACACAGGATTATCTGTATTTATAATGTTTGTAGCTATTTATACCACATTTCTCAGTTTGAGAGCCCGCAGCAAAAAAGTACAAAATCAGGGAGGATATTTTATTAGCATTATAATTGACAGGAATGTGATGCTTCCTCTGATGTCTTTGTGAGTTTCCAGCCAGAGCACCCTCAGGGACTCACAATAGTTGTTAGAGTTTGTGCAAGCTAAAAGATGTGACATGATTTTTATGTAGCCATAAAGGCCAAATTTGTAAAATAGAAAAAAAAGTTATTCTTTGCCAGGCGTGAATACATTTAATAAACACACATAAAAATCTATTTGGATGTTCCAGGGCGGATTCCGACATTATTTCTTACATAGACAGGCTCAGAATATTACAGCTCAGCCAGATCAGCACTCTGTGTCCTCGGGTGCTGTGTGCACCCTATGAGGTAAAGTGTACTATTACCTCATGTGTTTATTAGTATTAGTATTACTGTTTATTAGTGTATCTACCAGTGATTCATTCTGCAAAACTGAAACAAAAGAAAAAACAAGATTAATTAAGCGAGTCTATATTGACTTGCATGGGTAGCAACATTGTATTGTTAATAAAACAGCAGCATCTGGGTTTCTTTTTTGCATTAAAACTTTATAACGGACCGTCAATGTAGCTTTCTAAAACCTGACGTAAGTGAGCCTTCACTGTGTTCACTGTAAGAAATGCAACCTAGGTTTCTTTAGGTTTGGAATAGGGCGTAAACTATCTCTCTGAGCCACTCCCCTTCTCTACCTGCATGCAACTCAGCTCCTCCCACCGCGGACGCCGCGCGCGCGAGTGCATGGTCAATTTTGCGCCGTCATGCGACAAATTGTCAGCGTATGCTGGTAAGAACTGAAATTACTATTTTATTTATGTAATTCCGAAACTGTTAATTTAGAGCTCTGCTTGGTTAGCGGTGTAAATCTCACTATTGTTAGTTTTGCGTGAATTTTCCTGTCGATTTACAGCGTTTGTTATTTGCTAAATCAGCTAATGTTAGCTTAATGTGCATAGATACATCCGGGCAATTCGCTTATCAGTGAGTCCAAGAGCCCTTGATTAAAAACCCTTCTTGAATAACCCTGACCTGTCTGACTGACAATCTTCACAGTCTTCAGTTTGAATTTATTTTCAAAGGTGCAATATTTGTAATTTATTATTATTATTTTTTCTGCGCAATAATCAAGTAAAAGGACTTTCATTCACAGTAATGACAGGGACCAGCTTACAGTGAAGTCAGTACATAACATGTAATGACCCACTTCTGCTCCCTATCTCAGACAGCTGTCACTCATTTTGTTCTCACAATTGTATGAATCTTTTCACTTCAATGGCAAAGATGTCATTTAGTGACGTAAGCACAGTCACTAAATCTGCGTTATAGGAATACACGTTCGTCAAAATTCTATTCCTTGAAACAATGAGCATCTATGCACAGCTTTTTGGAGGATTAAAAAAAACATTAAACACACCGTCTGTTCAAGGTTTTAACATTTTACTCTTCGACTTAACAGTACATTGATTGCAAATATGCTGTCTGAGTTGACACATGATGTCCTTAATTTATTGATTAAAATTAGGCCTCAGACCCCTGTTGCATCACTTCTGCTCACACTGCTGCTTGGCCTGTGTAGCTTGTAAAATGAGACTGACGGTACAAATATTAAATTTGAACCTCCTTAAGCCATCAACAAAGTCAGATCGGAAATCAACATAGAGGAGAATAACAAAAATACATAATGGTTTCGGTTCCGGAATGGAATTAAAGTATTATTGTGTGCTCTGGATGGGGCAAGGGTCGACTCAACTTGACTAACTAGATTCAAGTTTTGTTAATAGCAGACAGAAACATTTTCGATTGTAGACTGTTAGTTAAGGTTAGGATGTTGCTGGTCATGTAGAGATGGAGAACAGGGGAATGATGTCAAAAAGAGAGAAGTGGACAGACAAGTTAAATGATGAAAAGCTTGAATGATTTCTTAAGATTAGATGAAATGTTGGCTGAAATGCATTTGAAGAGTGCTGGGGCACAGTGGCTTCCATGTTTGAGCTCACTGTCTCACTCCCACTCTTCCTCCTCTCTTCTTCCTCTGTATCTCTCATTCTCACAATTTCAACTGTTAAACAGAAGCAAGATGTTCTCAACCAAGTAAGCCACAACTCGTCGGGCTCTGCATGCTGTGTGGTATCTGTGTCAGCAGACTGCATGCACATTCTGTCCACTAACATAATCATAACCCCACCCTGTCCACTACAGATGGTCTTTCACCCTGCCTGAAGGGAAACGGGAAAAGGACATGGGTTTGTTGAGTGAGTTGCATTCAGTGTTGCATATGAGAGCAACTGGGGGATGGCAAGAGTCAAATGGGTGGAACATTATCAGTGACATTTAAAAACATTTTTGGATGGTTGGTATGACGTTCGGTTGTCTCTATTGCTGACTTCACACGAAGACAATAGAACAAACATTGCGTTTAAGCTATGTGATAACCTCATCCATGTACAATCATTTTATCCATGTTCAATGACCGTGTGTGCAATGTTCTTATTATTCCTAATTTGTTTTTTTTTAAAATTATTTTCTTAATTACATCTATGCATGGCTGTGGCATTGATCAGTGAGTTACAAATGTAATTTTGTTTGTCTTGTAAAAGAGGATATACCATAGTAACGCCTACTTCAGGGTCTGGTAACGGAAGTTTATGATGCTATTTGTCCTTATTGATACTTACAATTTGGCACAGTGTTTAATGAATTTGCACTTATTCTGAAAGTTACGTTACAGATTTTGTGTTTTGGAATTTTGCTGTCATTTTCTTCGATCTAAGAGTCCATCCCATTCCTCTTTTTTCTCATTGTCTTAACTAAATCATTTGATATCCGTTGTTGGTGTAAATATGCCAAAGTATAAATCAATGGGGAAGTTTTGTCCACATCTTTGTCCTTTTCTTTGTTATGCAGCCCATTGACTACGAGGGTTTCCAGCTCTTCATGGCCACCTACCTGGAGAATGACATCCCAGAGGAGCTATGTCAACACCTCTTCACCTCCTTCAAAAGCAAGACAGGAGGTTGCTCTCCTGATCCGTCTCGTGCAGGAGCTGGCATTCTGGGTAGGTCATTTGTGGCTCGGCCATTTTCATTTTATGTCACTATGTGGGTCTTACACTAATGTTTCAAAGAGCATTCAGTTCATTAAAGCTTTTACATGTGAATTTCTTAGTGTCCAGTGTCAGGCAGAGGGATAAAGTCATGTAAGATTTTTGAACAGGCAGAGACTAAAGTAGTAATTTTATGAAAGTAATTTTGCAATACATTTTTCATAAATTGTACAAGGAATATTATTATTTTGCCATTTTATCTGATATTGAAGAAGCATAACTTTCCTTTAGCATTAAATGGAAATGATTGAAAATTATTTCACAACAGACATTCAACAGGTGCCATTCTGATGTGTAATTTTAAAATTAAAGCTCTCTAGAATCCCTACCATGAATATTACTACTTTATTCTCAATACATTCTGTGTTTTTTTTCATAATATCATGATTTTATTATTGTAACACTAATAGATTATAATCATAACTAACATTCATATAGTTTTGACTTAATTTTTGTTTTTCTGTGTTCAACAGTGGTACTACTACTCTGTCATACTATACTCTATATTCCATGAGTTCCTTTCTCACATTCTTCAAGTGCCATGATTATGACGATTAGAGCCAGTGACATCACTGTTTATCAGAAAAGCTTTGTTACTTTCTTATTTATTTATTCATACATGTTAGTCTGCGTTCCTGCTTACAAAATGAAGGAAATTTCTGTAGGTCCTCAAAACTTCATGTGGTGTAAAAGGCGCCCCATAGTCAAGAGTTATAAAATATTTCTATAAACTTTTTTCCCCCAATATTAGAGGATGATTACTCTCTACTTTTTCAACAATTGATCATAACGTAAAGATATCTAATTTTTAATTTCTAAAATATCCATTGCTTGGTGTTGATTTTACTCTTGTGAATAAAGATTATTCTTGGAACTTGCAAGGAATTGGCAGCTTCGAAAAAAGTGTCAGGTCAAGTGTCACAAGTTAAAATGTGTAGTTTTCGAGATGGCAAATAAAAAACTAATTAAACGACTTGGGATTTACGAAATGTAAATTGACTCCTGACCAAAGGAAGCACTGAGTCATGTATGCAATGTGTGAGCACATTCTAAACTGGAATTGTACAAATAACTACTGACAGTGTCAATAAGGGAAACCATAAAAGAGAGGTTAACATTATGTTTGTTGGAATGGGGAAACACCAGTTGGCTTAATACAGAAGAACAAGTTAACATTGAGGGCAACCAGTGTCGCTGGTGGGCATTCAACCTTGCAAGGTGGGCCCTCAGTTCCGCTACTCACAACATTGGGAGCTGAGCAACGGATGTCCCTTGTAATGGAAGAACAGGCAGAACTTAAGAATAACAACAAATTAAATATCATGGAGGAGCTTTGGTTAATATTTCCAGTACTTTTACAAGCCATGCAAACTAATATACAGCTATTTTGTCAAATATCTCCTGCATTCTAGCCTGTGACATCATAGATTCATTTGCTCCTGACCACATGTCACAGGAACAGAACTCATATGCTACTGCAATGGAAGGGCTCTTAATGTGGCTCCTGCACCAGTAAAAGCCCTGTTGGCACACATGTTCAGGGGTTTTGGGTCATTACTTGCTCCTCTGTACAGCTGGTAAATTCTGTGTCTGCCTCCCTGCTTCCACATGGGTTGACATACAAGTCTTTGGTGGGCCTTGGCACTGTGTTCTGCCTGTCTTTCTTTGGCTGGAGAGCAGCTGAGCAGGAGCCAGATGAAGGGACAGAAGGACATTTAGATTAGGAATCTAACTCTGTGGTAGACAGAAGCTAATCGATATTTTCTGAGCCAGACCTCTTAAGTGATGTGACTATTTTTGAACATAATCTCCTTCCAATTCAATACACTTCTGCCAACATTGCTGGAGGGAACTTCTTTTCTTGGCTTGTCGCCAAACTCCTCCACAGCTGATATGAACACCTTTACAACCAAGGTCTCGCAGGAAAAAAGGAAACAGAACTGTGTATTAACTTTGTACACATTCTGCAACCCTGTGCCTCTCAGACACAGCAGAACTAGTGATTTCCATTCCGTGTTTTTCCTCAATCGGCTTTTTACTTGTTATTCCTCACTAGTTTGTAGCTTTGGATAAAAGTGTCTGCCAATTGAATAAACATTTATGTTATTTAATGTTCCTCCACAATCGCATCCCTGCTTCCTCCTCTTTATGTGTCAGGTTTAGAACTTATCGATCAAACCCAATGGGCTTCTTACTTTGAGTTCAAACTGTTGTCCTTCTACCTCATTTAGGTTTGGCTCCATTTATGGTCATCATCCTCCGCTTCTCATGTTCAGTATTATTGTTATAATTGTTGTGATTACGATGTTTTTGTCAATGTTCT
Source organism: Brotula barbata (assembly GCA_900303265.1). NCBI lineage: Eukaryota > Metazoa > Chordata > Actinopteri > Ophidiiformes > Ophidiidae > Brotula > Brotula barbata. The sequence goes on from OMNV01019834.1 coordinate 49,004, forward strand.
ATATTATATAATAAAAACAGTAAGGAAAATATAACTGTAAGGTGGCCTGTTTTCATATTGCTATGAAGAGCTGTATAAAGAGCTATATGGATAATGACTTTGGTTAGTCACTAGCTACAGATCACACGATGCTGATGTAGGAGTGCAGTGGATGGTGTTGAATAAGGGGGCTGATAGTCTGCTGCTGCCTCAGTGTTGGTGATCAAGTTCACAAGGAGAGAGACCTTAAAAGCCTACAGTGCCACCTAGTGGTCATTTAACAGATCAGTGTAGCGGTGTTGTAGAATATTATTAGTAGTTGTATATTTGTAAAAGTGTAGGAGGCACAGAAGATTGAATTTTGTTGGAATCAAGAGAGATGTAAGTCCACAATACTCTAACCAATTTTAATTGCTCCTCCACATTTCAGCTGCTTCTGCTTGTTATCAGGTCTAACATAATATCCATCCCTTTAATTGTCCTGTTTCCACCAATATAACAACCAAATCTATTATCATACCTGTAGCACTACATCTAAAATAATTGTATTTCTACTTATTAAGTGAATGAAAAATACAGCTGTTATTTTGAAATACTGAAGTAAGCTCACTCACATAATTCAGTTTGTCTCTCAACTGTCTCCTGCAATACCATCCAGTTTTACGAAAGCCCAATGAAATTACTGACTGTCCTTCTGATGTTATCTGTAGCATTTAGATACAGCAGATAACAAAATGCTCTATTTTGACATATTTGACAACATACACTCACTCACTGTTGGTGCCTTTGCTGCTCTGTTTTTTCCTCAAAACTCACTTTGACTTATCACAGAAGCTTGCTCCATTGACGCAGGCATCTCTATACAGACTGAAGTGGCCTGTGCTCCCATTACAGGTATTGCAACAGGCCTAATATGTCGTCATGGTGATGTCATCATAATTGAACAAAAGTCATGCTGGCACCCGCATTGGTCTGCTCCTCATGTGTTGATGCAAGTTTATGTGGATGATGGTGTTTGAAATGTTATTTTTGCTGTGAATTGCTTTTGTGTAAAACCTTTGCAGTATTTTAGTAATCATAGTAATTTTACTCTCCTACTGTGCATCCTTTGTATAAAAGTTGATGTTGTGAAGTTGTGATCTTGTATATTTCTGCTTATAATCCGTAAATTTACCTAAATCCCTTTGCACATCTAATGTCCCACCTCTGATCCCCCACTCGCACCAGAATATTTCTTTTGTATCTGTTCAATTAATGGAACCAGTATTTCTCAATAATTTTGTTCTGGTCTGTCTATTTTGATGTTCTCATGCTCTAGGGATGAATGGGAAAAGCATCCTGTCTGCCATGGGCCGATACACACCAGAGCATTCCAGTGTGATGACCACAGCAGGCTCAGGTGCCACCACCTCTCCTTGCTCTTCATGCTCTTCTTCACAGCATTCAGGGACAGGGGGCCACACACCTGGGGGGCCTCATCGATCACCCTGCACCCAGGTCAAACCCACAGACAGCAGCAGCAATGCCCTCAACCCCAACACTGGGACTTCCAGACCTCCAGTTTCTCCCCACCTATCACCAGGTGAGAGTAGCTACACTGAGGCCAGATGAAATGCACAGTGTTAGTGTAATTTAAGTTGTCTGTGACTCTTACAATGCTTTATTCTCAGAAGTCTGAGATTCTTCCCATCTAATAGACTTGGTGCATCAGGAACATAAATAAGTGTATGAGAAGACTGTGGATAACTACTGTATAGTAGAGAGTGTGACATAATGGATGATGCTATGATGTTTCCATTGCCCGTTTTCCTCAAGAAACTGTAAAAAAGCTGACCAAAATGCCAATTCAAACTGTCAGTGAAGAACACAGGCCAGGCTTTCCACAATCTAATAGATGTAATCATTCTATCCTCAAAGTTAGTGTATTTTTTGCGTTTGACCATTAAGATTTGTAATTAAAAAAAAACCCCAACTTTTTCATTGTTTTATTTTTGGGTTCTAGTCAACAATATTAACCTTGATGTGTCTAATGGTAACTGAATGAAATGTTGTTTGAGTGCATTTAAGTGTAGTGGTGAAACTGTCTAGTCCTAAAAATGTGACTCTTCCCCTCTTAGTGCCCTTCAGATTGCTTATGCAGCAGATGATGTTACATTCAGTCTACTGGAAGCTTGTTGTTCGCTCATTCTTTCTCTATTTTGTATACTTGTATGTCTTGTCAGATGTTCCTTCTTCTCTCTGCTGCTGTCTTAAGAGTTTAGAGTTTTGTAAAATGGTAAAAGCCAGCACTTGATGATAACCATAGCAGGCAAGATTAATTAGAGTAGGGTTAAGGGTATTATGAATGCTGTTGGAACACTTGTGTTGTGCACTAACAGAGAGGAACAGATCTGAGAAGCATTTGTCACTGCGGAGGAGCCCATCGCCACAAAAGGGCTCACCCTTGTTGTCGCCCCAGGTGGTCTTTCTGAAGGACATCGTCTGCTACCTTTCTCTATTGGAGAGGGGGACGCCAGAGGATAAGCTGGAGTGTAAGTGACTGGGATGGGGATATCACGTGGGTGGAGAGTCAGGTTGTCTCACAGTGATGTGGTGTGGCAACCACTGTCATCCATGCTCTTGGGTCATATTTGCTTTCGGGTGACTTTCCCTTATGGTGTTAGTATACATCATATGAATTTGAATCTTCAAAAAGACAAAACATGGCTGTCACCATGCAAAACATTGGTGTGGTGTCATTTTTCCCAATTTAAAAACATTTCCTCAGATTCACATATAAATTTGTGACTGAAAGAGAAATTTACTAATATAAGCTTAGAGGAAAAAACAGCTAGTTTATGATGTTGGCTTTTCCTGCCACCTATCAGTGTGGGAATTCTGAAAACGAACAAAAAGCTGCCTTCTGTTATTGCCTCCAACAATCTGGGAAATGACGAATTGTCTGACTTTTTCTTTCTTTTCTACCAGCAACTTTGTCTGAAGGTGCCTGAGTCATTATGGGATCTTTATTGTCTTGTTTCCTTCTAGTTATGTTCCGGCTCTACGACACAGACGGCAATGGAGTCCTGGACAGCTCGGTGAGTAGCCTCTGTCTTAATCATTGCACACAGCAATAGCCAACTTACTGCCCATCAATTGTGGTTACATGAGATCATTGTTAGAAGTTTGGTTTCTGCTCAGGAATGGGCATATAACAACAGAATAGAATTTTTGAATCTCATGTAGTCCAAATTCTTGAATATATTTATTTATATTCACGTGTGTAAATATATATATATATATATATACTGTATATTTATATATACGTAATTACTTAAAAAGATAGTTTTCATGGTCAATATTTATGATGTTTGAGAAGTATGGATATGGTAGAAGAAGGCAGCATGGCTGTTTCGCTCTCTTTTTCCAGGAGCTGGATCGCATCATCAATCAGATGGTCCATGTGGCAGAATACCTGGAGTGGGATTCAACAGAGCTACGACCGGTGAGCTCACATCAAACACTTACATTACACACATCACACTGATGTGAAGCTCTTGTTATTATGTGTGGTGCTTGTTTCAACCAAACGTTGCAGGCGACAGCTCAAAGCTGTATTTTGGAAGTACAAAAGGAAAATTTTAAAATTATGGAATTATGGGCCAGACAATTGATGAAATTGAAATCGAAATTGCAATTTGCGGTCTTTCATTAACCAAGTTGTTTTAAGTTGTAAATTGTAAAATGGAGATTTGTTAAGTAACAGCTTAATACTTTTGGTCGTGCTTGGACCTCCAGCATGTGCAGACATCTTATCACTGTCTTATTATGCCTTGCCCTTGCGTTGTGTATGTGTGTGTTGTGATTTTTAGGACTAAGTATTTCTGCCATTTTAGATTTTGAAGGAAATGATGGAAGAGATTGATTATGACCGAGATGGGACTGTCACACTGGAGGAGTGGATTAGAGGAGGCCTCACCACCATCCCTTTACTGGTTCTGCTCGGCATGGATACGGTATATGTGTCTGTTTGTGTAAATCGGTCCATGCAAATCAAAATGTCATGAAGTTTTATTTCCACATGAACCTTTTATTGTTGTTTTTTAATGACATTTTATGTTCTGTCTTGACAACATACAATTTTCCAAATCCATTGGCTTTAGGAGACCATTCAGTATGTTTTCATGCACTCTAAAAGTTTGGTTGTACCCCATTTAAGACAATAAATAAATTTTTGAAGCATCATGCAAATACCATAATTATATTATATATTAATCAGTGCGGGCTTACTCTGAGTAACAGAGCGATTATATGATTGTAAATTGACACAGAAACTACACTTTCTCTACTATGATAAATAAATTGGGACAAAATAAATGAACCTTGGTTCATGTTTACCTGACCCTTTTTGTCTTCATTTAGAATGTCCAGGAAGACGGGCAGCACGTTTGGCGACTGAAGCACTTCAATAAACCGGCCTACTGCAACTACTGCCATACTATGCTGCTTGGTGTTCGCAAGCAGGGCCTCTGCTGCTCTTGTGAGTCTTTGCCCACCTGTCTCTCTTCACAGACAGTCTTTCAGGCTCTTTCTTGGGTTTGGTGGCTTTCAGTGTCTGTTTCTTGCCAGCCACAAGTGATTTATTCATCATTTGGCCGAAGTGCATTTAATTTTTCTTAGTATATTGTCCAAATAATGACTACGGCTTATTATAATTGTCATCCACACACAGAAAGCTGCCTTGTGTTTTGTTTTCCTTGCTCCTTTCCTTATAATGACTCCTTGCTCATGCCAAAGACTTTCCCAATGATCAGAATATGGCAATTGTTGATATATATCGGTTTGGATTTTTTTTCATGCAAAATGATGCCAAATAAAGGGTAAATACTATAAAAGTTACCACATCGCTGACTAGGACCGGAGAAAGCAGGCGACACGTGAAAACAACAAAGGATAGAAGAACAAACTTTAGTATGTAAAGAACAATGATTTTCACATTTATCCAATGTTTCTCTTCAGTATGCAAGTACACAGTCCATGAGCGCTGTGTGTCCAAAGACATTGCTTCCTGCATCAGCACCTACGCCAAGTCACGTAGACACACCAATGTGAGTATAAACAATGGAAAGAATCAGATTATCAATCTGCTTGGAAAGTTTGTCATCAAAAATGAATTCACTAAATATTATAATGTACTTATTCTTAATAGATTTTAAATCTGGAAATGAATGTGGAGTTGACTTGGGCTGCATCTAACACTCACATTAACGTAGGGCTTTGGAACTGGTTTGGCTTTATGGAGCAGATCTTGAACAAACCACAGTTTGCTGCAAAGTTTGTTTAAAGGCTGTGGCAACTAAAGGCAGCAGCACGACCAATTTATTTCAACATCCCAAACAGAGGCATGCAGCCGAGTGGGAGAAATTTGTCTCAGTCCGAGATGTTCACGACCTTGTCAGCCCATAAACAACCGCTAAATAGCAGCTGACATTAGCGGAATCATTTTCCCATTGTGTTCTGAATGACAAGAATGCAACCCTGTGGAAAGTTGTTACCGATGCAGTTGCGCTGCATATCGCTAAAGATACGGTGCCCATATACACAGTGGAAAAGCCTTGGTTTATCCACGTGCTAAAAAAAATATCGCCCCACGTGGACAGGAGCATCAAAATTATGTTGTTTTGATTTATGATGATAGAATAATTCAGGTAAATATGTTTTGTCAAATTACTGCAGCGTTCAGTGCAAATGTAAACAACTCCTACTCCCCTGAAACTACATAGTACACTACACAAGTTTGCAGCTTGCACTTTAACCTCGAAAGGGAAATTCAGTTTACTTTATTAACAGAAGGAAAATTAAGTTTACTTCATTAACAGAATGGAAATTTCATAAAAGTAGTTTTGAGTAATTTCTTTGTCATTTGTAGTTTGTTTTTAAAAAGGGGAAAAAAATCGATTAAAATCGAATTTGCTGTGAAAAAATCAGAGATTTTATTTTTAGGCCACATCACCCTACATTAACGATTAAACTGTGGTTCTCAATTGGTCCAAAGATGAATCAGAAGTTACCCATATTCGGTAGACATTCTGAACATATAAATAAGTAAATGGAATCAGAAATTTGCAGATCATGTTAGTCCACACTAATGTGTGTAAATAAATCTTAGGGTGGAGTGGTGGCATGGTAATTATTGCTGACATTTCATAGCAACAAGGTCAAATCCATATTCGACCGTTCTGTGCTTGCGTGTTCTGATGCAGTACCTCCTACTTCAAGTGAAGTGGAAACACTAAATTGCCCATAGGTGTGAATGTGTCAATAAATGAATTTGTCTGTTTGTTAGTGTGATAGCCCTGAGAACCTGTCTTTCTCCCAATGATTGCTGGGATGGACTCCAGGCCTCTTGTGATCATCTACATTAGAAGACATGAATTTCTTTGCCGTCCCAACACATTATAACATTATCAATGAGCCACTATACCATACCATCTAACAAATTTATAATTAAGTGCTCACAAACCTTTCAAAGAGGTTTACATAAAGCACTTGCTTTTATAATCACGTCTCTCTCTGCATCCAGCATTTATTTACCTGTTTCAGAATCTCAGTCCTGTGCAGATGCTCCAGGTGTAAAATGTGGCTAAAAAAACTCACTGGAAATTGACTCCATTTTCAATTTATTAGCCTTATAGGTATATCTCTGTCCATATGTGTTGTGTTTTAGAAGCCTTTCTTTCTATCTTTCTTATTGTTTCAGGCTATGCAGCACGTATGGATTGAAGGGAACTCTCCCACTAAGTGTGACCGCTGTCACAGAAGCATTAAGTGTTATCAGGGCCTGACAGGCCTTCACTGTGTCTGGTGTCAAATCACTGTGAGTTTTCGCACTTAGACAATATGATAGTATTATCAGTACTCAGTAATAGCTGTAACTCAGAGTAATAACTCGTGTCTGCTGGTGTAAACTTTGAAGAACCATCGAAGGTGTAATAGATTTCATGATTTCATACAATTACATACTATTGTTGTTGCTGCATTGTGTTTGCAGTGGGTGTACATTCTGTAAAACCTTTGTAGATCCATTTGTGTTTGATGGAGCACATGATGTGGCTATTCACTTTGCTGCCACTAGATGTCACCCTTGACTTTGCATTGTACGTACTCTATTAGCGCTCCCATTTCCCAGGACATTTGCATGTCAAAAAGATTTTCTTGTAAAGTAGTTGAACATGTACACATGTACTGTTACTAAACAGTGTGAAAAGTGTAGCATTCAATATTATTTTGGGAATATTTGACACGTGCTCTCCGGTGGCTTCTGCCTTCAGTCCTTGTGTTTCTCCTCCTCCTCTTCCTTATAGCTCCACAATAAGTGTGTGTCCATTGTGAAGCCGGAGTGTGATGGAGGAGCCCTGAGGGACCACATTCTGCTGCCCTCGTACATCTGCCCTGTGGTCTTGGTGAGAAAAGGTTTTTGTGCTGCTTATGCATCTTCATCCTCACCTTGGTCACCCTTGATTTAACTGTGCGCACGGGTGTGTACTTTTATTTAAGAATAATGACACTCACCAAAAATTTTCATTATTATATTGCATGAGCTGACTGTTGAAACAATATAGTAGGTGTCACTCTCACATTACTCTCTTACTGTACTTTGCAACTGTAAGGCAAGCCCCACATATGTGCTCATATTTTGATATAATGGCGGGTGTCAGTGGCCTTATGTGTCCTTGTGCCGATGAGAAACATGTGGAACACTGCACACCACCTTCATGATTAACTTCTAATCTGAGGTGGTGTTATTTTGGTGTGGACATCAGTGGTTCTCAAACTTTTTGTACCAACTCAGAGTAAACCAAAAGATATAAGCACCACCTCACTAATAAGACCACAATTGGCATTTATTTGCCAGACAATCAATATACACATTAGACATTTCTCTTTCTGTTAACCCGTTAATTTGTCAAGATTCCTGCATTGATGCATTCATACCAAAGACATAGTGATGCTCAAATTAAAAATAAAATTGTCTGTAAAAGTTCTATTTTAATTTTATAATTAACTCACAGCCAACCAAGACTTTCCTGCTAAAATGATGCCTGGCATTCACAATCTGCTGTGATTTTTTTTCCAAATAAAGGCCATGTTATAATGACTCATAAAATCATAAATGTCAGTCCACTCATAAAAGCAAGGGAAGCGAGGGGTAATGTTACTTAAGTAAACAATGAGCCTTCACTTTACCAATATCAAAGAAACAAAGGGCAGTGTATAAAGTAATGTGTTTAGTTATTGAAAGTTGTCATATCGAAGTCTTCTGTAATTAAATATATGATGGCTTATCAGTAGTAAAATACACAATATATAAATACTTCATCTCAGTCAGGATGTTGCACTTTGCAGTTTGGCAGACATAAAACCCACAACAATAGATTTCGTTGGATAAAGTTCAATATTTTGGAATTGGTTGGCACTGCTCTTAGTGGTCTATTCCAGCAGAAGGAGAGTACCGCAGTAACAAAAAGGCAATGATTCAAGTGAAATGCTGACTTAATATTATATTTAGGACCCCACCCAGCATCACTATGAATTACCCATCCAAATAGCCCAAAGATCATGAGAGATTGTCAAAATATTTTTGGGACATTTCATGAGCTTCTACATACATAGGGTTACTTGAAATTGAGAATTTTACAGTATGAAGATGAGAAAGCCACATAGAACAGAGGTACATACTGTGTATATGGGATATTTCTCAATATAAACACATTTTATACACTTTGTAGACATCCATGGGCCATAACTGTTCTGCTTCTGAGTATAAATTTACTGAGTATCTGACCCACCAACAGGGATGCTTCTGGTAGCACCTTGGGTGCACTTACACAGTTTGAGAACCACTGGGATACAGTGACAACTCTTATTCAACCCTGTATGTAACACCGCCCCATCTGCAAAACACAGCAGAAACCTAGAAATGAAATGCACTGACCTCTGCACCACTGTTGCTGTCTGTGCTTTTCCTCTACACAGTGATGCAGTTCTTGGCATCAGCATGAATGTACAGTACAGCATTTCATCTTTAAGTACACAATTGTTCAGCTGTGTCAGCTGGCAGGATTTAGTGTGATTGTGACATGCTGCCATTCAACAGATTTTCTCTGACTAGTCACAATCAAAAAGCTGCTGACATTTCATACTTATGTTTCATTTTTTTTCCCGATGAGACTGCTGAATTCAGTTTATCCAAGCTGATTTTGCATATTAATATTCACAGCAGACATTTGATTAATCTTATATGATGTAAGAGTTGTGATATGAGGCCAATTCAAGGGTGCAATGTTTTAAGTTCATTTTGTTTATAATTGACTGTTATGAATCCCAATAATTCTGCTTGTACACTATTTTATTATATTATTATGTTTGATTTTATGTTGAAAATATCTTCCAACAGCTTCGATGAACATCATGTATGTCTGTGACTTCAATCTGCCTGTGTTCACAGGACCGTCATTCAGTGGTGAAGCGCAGTGAGGGGGATTCACCCCCCAGCACCAGCCCAGATGACACCAATCAGACTTTCAAATTCTCCCCTGGAGATGGTCAAGCACTGCAGGTATACCGCAAACATTGGTCCTACAACACAATCAAGGCTTGTAGTTTGTTGATCTGAGTGAATCAAACTTAGTTTTTTCTCCTACCTACCTTTAGATCACCCCTCTACCAGGTACTCACCCTCTCCTGGTAATGGTCAATCCCAAAAGTGGTGGCAGACAGGGGGAGCGGTAAGTCGGTGCCATCCAAGGGCTCTCTATTCTGGTCAGATGGTCAATTTCACTGTTAATCATGAATTGTGTATGCTCAGTTATTACATAGTGATAATTTTATAAGCAATTTCACCACCAACTAGTGCTTCTCTCTAACAAAGACCAAAAGTCTTCTGATTTCAAAGTGACCTTTTTAAATTCTATTGTAAATGGAAACTGCAATCAAGTCCCAGAACTGGATTTCAGACAAGTACAAATTAATTTTTTTATCATGAAGCTTTATCTGCATCAGCCTGATTACTTCTCCTTATATATTACTGACTTGAACCCATGCCCAAGCCCACATTCTTCCCCTTGAAGTGTTCATAAGGGGATTGTTAGGCTCAGGTGGTGAAAAACGAAAGAACAAAACTGACTTATTACACAGAGAAAGAAAATAAGTTCTCCCATAAGTCTTGTGTGACCCAGCTTTCTTTGTTTAACCAAATGTCTTTTTGTTTTGTTCTCCACCTACCAGACTGCAGAAATGATCCATGGCCTGTAATGTGCATGGCCTGATACATTACCATAGCAACATACCCCTTGTTACCATTTAAAAGGAAATCAGTAGACACTTCGTGAACAAATTATACAACATTTGAACCTAAAAATAGAAGCTATTATTAGCTCTTTTTCTTTCTGTCTTCATGATGAAAATTCAAATGATGTGATTGTTTTTGTAGCTTTTTGTGGTCATATTTATTTGAATCAATTAGCATTTTCCCTGCATCTAGAAATTGATCACTTGAAAAAGATCTAAATTGATTATTGATTTTTTTATTTTTATTTTTCGCCAGAAGTACCAGTGGTCAGTTTCAGTATTCTTTTTCTTTTCTTCCAGGGTACTAAGGAAGTTCAGGTACCTACTGAATCCCAGGCAGGTGTACAGTTTGGATCAAGGGGGACCAATAGTGGGGTAGGTCTGCTGAAATGATCTTGATCATTATCATGATCTTTTCATTAGCTTATTTACATCAATCACTCGGTGTTAAATACACAGACTTTGGTTTGTCCCAAATTCTCATGATCTCAAGAACTGAAGTTATTAGATTGTATTCCCGTTGAGTCAAGGAACTCCAGTAAACAGTAACTGCCCCTATCAGCTGTAACATATGTAGACTTTTTACGGTAGTAGTGTAATATTCGTAAGTGTATCTATTAAATGCTATCACATGTGCAAAACTTCCAGTCGAAGCTTATACAAATGTATACCGTGAGACCAATATGAACTTCACAGGGGCCTTATTCACTAATAATCATTCATGAAGGTTATTAGTTAAGAGCATTTCTATGAACACACACAGATGATTGCCAATTACAACTTTCTTAGTCATCTACAAATGGTTTGTGACTATTTGTTGTTCTATGATCATTCTAAAATGTTTTAAATTTTAATGATCCTCTGATAATTCCGATTAAAAGCAAGATTTTTGTGAGGTGGCCTTAGAGACATTACCTCAAATGTATGGTTTTAACTTGGAGACATAACTAATAACTTATCTTCATTTAGGAGTCGATTTTGAGCTGCTTCCAACTCCATTTGCATTTTATTCATGCACTTCTTTGTACCCTTTAAGTCTATCCAACAGTGCCAGGCCTATTTATTATGGGCCACCCTTTGAAGGGTTTTGGTGTAGTTATTCAAAAACAGACCACGATGATGTTAAAAATGAAAAATGTCTTTTTTGTCAAAATGTTCATGCCCAATTGTCTGTAACTTTATTTTAAATATTTACATATTCGTGTTTTGGTGTGTTTCTTATTTTTGGGTTGTTTATTCACTATTTAAAGCATTAATTGTAAAAGTAAACATCATGTTTTTTACAGTGATTATAAAATGTGTCCAAATGTTGGTGGATGAGAATGAAGCTGACTGCATGAATATGAATTATGAATACAGTAAGGGAGCCTGAAGATGTGCTAAAAATGTTTTCTCTCCATGTCAAACTGACCTGCTGTGAAGGTTGGTGAAGGGGAATGGGAACACTGCAAGCATGCTGTGCTGTGCATACTGTACATCTGACCTCTTGATACATACTCACATTTACATTTTAGACTGAGTACACCTTATTTTTTCAATAGAAGGCTGCATTCAATCCATTCATGCAGGAAAAAATGCCATATATATGCCACATATAGCATGAGAGGCTTTAATACTTCAACTGAATTATAAAGTGTTTCTATTTTTCCTTTTCTCTCTCAGTCACGATTCAATACAGCACCTTGCCACAACCATTGTAGGAACAGTGACCCAGTGATGGCATAGAGGAGAGTTGGTTAAATTGTTTTTAAAATAAATGTGTCTAATGTTGGTAAAGCTGCCATAATGTGAGATATGAGATACACACATACAAGCCAGTTCCTTGTATGGGAAAATCTACTTGGCAATAGACTGGAATTCTCATACTGATTCTTTAACAAAACTATCACATGTCTTGAGTGTTGAATTTTTTTACAATTATGTTGACATGAACATGTAACAACTTTTAGACACATGAATATGACTGGGTTAGTCATCTTTCTGATAGGCTGGTGACCTGTGCAGGTTTTACCCAGGCTTTTGGGCAATGAAGCTGGCAGCTACCACAACTCGACCAAACCTGCCACCTCCCTTAATCATGAGTCATGATAAATATTTTGCACTAACTTACCTTCCTTTAAAGCTAAGGATATTTGACATGAGTACAATATAGTATAGCTATTGGTTGTGGTATGGGTATTATGTGTAAGTGCTTACTGTGTATTCACATATCACAATTGTAATTCAGAGCACATCTTAAATAATGTAATGTAATGAAATGTTATGGTAGAGCCACTAATAAGTTTAATTGTTATATTGCTGCTAAGAAGAGGAAAGGGGATGTCCACAAACTGGGATAATTGCGTGCATACACATATGCACATTTTACTGTATCAAAGCCTGTTGTCACATAGAGGGTTAACCCATTGCCAGCTGAACTTCACTTCTGTTACCATGGGCTCCCTAGCAACAGGCTCAGTGGGCTTTGAGATGAGAGACAGCACACACTCGGTAATTTGTTTAGGGAATGCAATTAGGTACCTGTCTTTTTAGCCATTACATGCAGAGTTTCTGCCCTTGCATTAATGTAAATCTCCTTTCTGCTTTTTTCTTCTAACCTGTCATACATAAAGCATAGCCTCAAACACTCAGGCATATGGACGTATAAAAATTTTATGCTGACATGCAAGTGTTTTGTTTGAATGTGAAACACTGGTCCATGTTGTGGAAATTGTCCCCACAGTGGTTGCATGTTTGTGCTTCAATGGGGTGGTGTTCCTTTTGTAGAAAAAGTAAACCGTTCTGATCCTTTTTTTCTCACGTGTAGACAGTCATGATATGAAAATATGAGGATCGTATAGCTTTTACACCATGGTAAAAGCTGGGGATGACACAATGCTGCTGAATTTTGTGATTGTCCAGCTTGTAGTGTAGGTAGTCTATATCAGAGCTGTATCATACTGAAAGCAAACCACTTACCTGCCACACTGTACAGCCCTTATTGTATCAGTCACAAGATATAGACAAAGCTTAACAGGGGCTACGGGCTATTATTGTCCTGGACCAGGTGGAGGGTGTGAAAGGTGGTTGTCCTGTATGCAGCTGTCTCATGGTGGAGAGAGATGAAAGCTGCTGTCGACACTTTTGTCCTAACACACATTAAAGGTCCCTTTGAAGGGCACACACCTTGTGACCACTCGATGGCTTTGGTTTCTCGGGCAAAGAGTGGAGTGAACGCAGCTGGAAAGGACAAACAGCCATACGACTCTATCTGCCCATTTTAATTTGTTAAATCATATATTGCTTGGTAAATATGTAATCAAATGACATCTATTACCTATATACTGTACAACCTTAATGCATATTAACATTCAGACTGTGAGACCTTGTGAAGATAATCAATCAACACTTTTTAGTGCTTGTTTCTGCATAGGTGAGTTAAACCTATGCATCTTCTTTCACCCTAGGCTCAACTTTTTCCATGATGTCCCTGATTTCCATGTGCTAGCATGTGGAGGTGATGGCACTGTGGGTTGGATTCTAGACTGTATAGGTATAATATATCTGCATCTATAATAACACAAAATTACTCGTTTCAGATCCTACTTTTCAGTGGGATACAATGTTGCAAATTTAAGATGGATTTGTTTATCTTCTCTGTTGCAGATAAAGCCAACTTTGCCAGACACCCTCCTGTGGCCATCCTCCCTCTGGGCACTGGAAATGATCTGGCACGATGTTTACGCTGGGGAGGGGGTAAGAACTGTGTGTGTGTATATAGTACTTGTGTACGTGTGTTGTTTAATATTCATATACTACACATGTATCCCTGCATGGAAACCTGTGTACATAATAAGTAAGTAAATTTTTTTAATTACCACTTTACATCAAAAAATAGTGGACGACAAATGTTAGAAATATATTTTTAGTGCTTAACCTTGTTATGTAATATTCACATTATTACTTTAGAATTTACAAGATAGTGTATTTACACTCATCTTAGGCCTGCGACAACCTTACATCTGCAGTTTACATATAAAAACAACACGCACACTTCAAATACTGCAAGTAACGTAGGACTGACTTTTGAGTTTGCCACTCTGGATCATGCTGATCACCCTTCATTGAGGCAGAATGGATTTTTACAAAAATTGATGTAGAGTAGCTACAAATTAGGTACTAATGCCTGATCTGATCATGGTCAGTGGCCAACAGGATCGTAACTAAACAATGGGCTGAGTGTCAGGTTTGATTGCTTGACAGATGTAGAGATGGCAGGTGTCTATGATTTAGGTTAGTGCTTGAGTGAGGATGAGCATAAGTTAGGGACGGTTTTGAAAGACAGATGTTGTGTGTGTATACCCGGCCAAAGGATGTAGGAGTTCTTATGTATTACACAAGACTAAATAAGAGCTGAAAACTGTAAATTACCAACCTCTGATTTGTTATAATGCTTTGGTTTGATAATTCAAATGGCTGGTAATGGCTTGTTATATTTGTGTTTGTTGCATCTCAGAGAGCTAGCACAGCACTCACTCAGATTTATGAATGATACTTTGTTTGTGGTCAGTAAACTGCATGTTTCTTAGTACTTTTGGGCTTTCACTGAGTAGATCATGTTTTCCAGAGACAACAACCCAAGTAGCTAATTTCTTTAGCCATTTAACTTGATGAATCCACACAAAGTTATTCTCGTGTTGTTGTTATGTGATATTTTTCTAGTGATGTGAAATTCACACCATGCATGACAGCTGTTGTCAATTATGCGAGTTGATGACTGTTATAGAAGCCTTCACTGATGTTTGTTGTTGTCATCTGTGGCTTTGAAGCTGTCTGAAATCTCTCAAGTATGTAACACACAGAGAGAAGGTGTGCGTGACAGTGTTTGTGTAACCCAAAGGTAAAGAAAGTGTTGTAGAAAAATAAAACAAACAAGGGAAACCGCATAAATGGGATGCCCTGGATTGAAAAAACTTTGTTGTCTGGCCCAATCTTTTCACTGGCGAGGTACTCTCCTGCTGCAGTCTGAGGAATGTGAGCTGCAAAATAAATTTCCATTGTCAACATGTTAATCACCTCACCAACTCTACAAAGTTCTCTCAATTTTACCAAGGGCATAGAGGAACAGAGGAGAGAGGTAGACAAAGAGGAGAAAGATGTTAAGGAAATGCGCATGAAGACCCTCTCTATCTCCCGCTCTGTCTCGATAACTGTGCTGGTTGTTTTCATCATAAAAGCATATATCACTGAATGAAAATCCAGTCTTATATTATAGAACATTATACCTCGTTTAATGAAGTGTCAGCTGAATTGATGACATGAAATAAACCAATTTTTGTTTTTGTGAATGTTTTCCTTTCGTGTCCTCTCTCCTGCGACAGGCTATGAGGGCGGCAGCTTGTTGAAGTTCCTGCGAGACATTGAGCACAGCACAGAGGTGGTACTGGATCGCTGGAACATAGACATAATCCCTGATGATAAGGAGGAAAAGGGAGACCCTGTTCCTTACAACATCGTCAACAACTACTTCTCCATTGGAGTGGTAAGGAGAACGCTCGAGAACCGAGTTACACAATTCTGAGTCCCATGACAATGTTGGGTTGATACTAAGCAGATGCTGTTCAGAGAAAATGTATTAGCAGTAACAATAGATAAATAGCGGTAAAAAAAATGCTTATGATGAAGTTTCTGCTCGCCAGTTAACCAGCAACATACAGGGGATCCAAAATTATCATCCTTCATGTAATTCAGTCCTAAAAGACGTAATTCAGGCAACATTTTGACCCGATGTTTATGCCTGACAATGACCTTGATGGTGAAAACATGAGTTGAATTGAGTTTTAGTGAGCTTTTTAAATGATTAACATGCACATTAAGATGTTGATTATGGCAAATTTTTGTCAAGTGTAATGTGAACGCAAATTTTAAACGTCAACAGACCAAATCAGCGTTCATTCACTCATTTTGCATATTCATAGTCTAAATGCCTTGTGGATTTGGCAAATGACAGAATCCTAAACATACTGACTCAGTCTGCCCTACTGTATATCATTACTGTGTTTTATGGTCAGTGCATATGTGGGTTGGCCTGCATTTGTTACAGAGGAGGAATTAAAACATTTATTTCCATTTTTGGTATGTTATCCACTTTTATTCCGGAAACAGTTCCTCTTGTATAGTACTGACAAATTGGTAAATACCAAAATATTACTTTGACATGACTAAGCCTATAATGGAGGTAGGCAGGTGTGAATAGTGCTGGCAGCTGTGAAACTTCCTATGTCTCACAGATCTTGTTAACTGTTTTTACAGCCTTGGGGATTTTTTTTAAATGATTCCAACTGATTCTTATCAATCTCAGCAGAAAGCTTGAATTACCTTCACTTTGCTTTTAAAGCTATGCTGAGTCATGAACAGGAAAGTAAATGCTATTAACTGACCTTAGACCAGTACAAACTTTGAAGCACAAAATCAGATTTTAGACTGAGAATGGTGGTTCACGAAGTGAAATATTAATCGTTTTTTATCAAAGAATCTATGTTTTTTGTTATAGCACATTATCTGGTTGCTTTAACTGTTTTAGTCACAGTCAATAGAGATGAAAATGAGATGAAATCCTTTTTATAAACCTGCTCTTTTATTTAAGATACTTGTTTTTGTTTTTTCAAAGTTATATACTGAAAACCTTTACCATGGTAATAATTATGTAATAACTATTTACAATAGTTCAATAATAACTCATGGATACATCATATATCTGCCTCGGTTTGTTGACATGAATCTATTTAAATTATATGAACACTAATGCTGTTTAACTTTGCAATCTATGTGTCTCTGCAGACTCCATCTGTGTCAAATATTGTGCACACATGCATTATAATGACAAATATATACAGTATATACCAGAAATAACACAGAACACTGGCATCTTCAGAGTTTATTGTGAGCACTTTACCCTACTGTTACAACAATGTTGATAGTTGTTGATACTGCTGCTAAGCACATTCTATGAAGATTTATACTTCCAAATAATTGGTAGCTGTATCAGACTTAAATATCTTGCCCCCATCCAGTTCACTTGATAGGAAATTGTTCTCACAGTGACAGCATGGTGACCAGATTATTTGATCAAGTTTGACAGGAGCAATTAGCAGATTTGTCAGTGAGATTTTTCATCCTTCTTTGGCAGGTTAATTTTTTGTTTCCTAATTGAATTGGAGAAAAGAAACAACACTGCCAGCTTGCAGTTGCTTAGCAACCGCTTTATCTTGCAGCATCCTGATGTAGAAACTAGTAGAAACACTCATGGACATTTGAATGGCATCTATGACATTAGAGTGCCACCCTCTGCCAATTAAGCATTGTCTTTGCCAAAAAGAAATCAGTGTGCTCCAACTGGAAATGAAGAATGTATTACTTTAATATTTTTATAAGATAACACACCAACAATGGAGGGACTCTGAATTCACCACTCATGTTTTGTGGAACTCTTAGACACACTCATACAGTATATATGGCGCCTTGGAATAGGGGTAACAGTGACAGCCTAGTGACTGAAGGGCTGCTGGTTCGATCCCCCGCTTCTCCGTGTCGAAGGTCCGTTACGAAATAATAATATATTACGGCGAACACAAATATTTCAAGTTATTTCGACTGTATCTGTTCACACAACTGCACCTGTAGAATAAATAAACGGTAACATACTTAACATGCATTTACTGTAGAAGCACATTGTGCATTTAGTGTGAAAAAAAGAAACCAGACTGGTAACCCTTCTGTGTTGTCAGGCTTTCAGCTGAATCATCACCATAGCAGTTAAGGTGGGAGCCACCGGCAGTTCTGCTAGAGCCATTAAATCTAAAATAAATGCCACAGTCAAATTCTTACTCCAATAATAAAAGGGTATAAATATACAGCAGTGACATACGCGTGAAGAGGACATATGTGCTTGGGCAACCGCACAGGTACAAGGTTTGAGGGCACTTTTGGCAGTGAGTGGAGGGGCAGGATGTTATATAACTATGCTCCCCCTCTCTCTCCCTCCTTCTCTTTCTTTCTCTGTCTGTCTCTCTCTGAAGTGAGGAAGCTCATATTCATTTATTTGCCCTAAAAATAAACCTATATTGTTTAATATAGCAGGGAATCTGTGTGGTGCATTGTCAAAAATTGAGTTTGACGGAAATGCATGCCTTCATACAGAAATGCTTTTTGTTGGACAGACCCTAAAGCATTGAAATTTAGACACTTGGTTAGATAAATTCACAGAGAGGCTAATGAGTGAGAATTTGAGCTGCTCAGTGCTGACACAGCTAGACATTCAGGAGAGAATAAACGGGCCATAGAGACACGTCAGAAAAACATAAAACAGAGTACTATATTTAACATGTGATTAAAGGCAAATTGCATCATACAACCTTTTGCCTCAGTCATCAACTCTTAACACGTATGGTATGAAATTGATGATACTTTAATGTATTTTTTCGAACATGCTTTTCATAAATGAAATTACATCAAAGCCCACTATTATTTAATAGTGGGCCATTACTTTATTTAAAGGGAAATTATGGAAAATCTGTTCTATTAGTGTTGTGCCTCTTCCTTAACATTAGCCGCTCTCACAAATACACACAACACAACTTCGGGCACTATGACATTAAGACACATGGGCAAATATAAACATATCAGACATTGAAGGTTTCTTCTGCTGATTTGCTGTGTTCATTTTGCTGTTACACTAGTGATTACACTCTGATATGTGTATCTTGCAAATGCAGCAGGTAATTATCACATTTTTATTGGCATTTACCTGGTGAGCAATATTATATGTGCAATATATATATATATACGTATTGCTTGTTGTATTGTCGTTTATGTCTTGCAATGTTGCATGTATACAACATTGTATTGATAATGTTACACCAGTATGCTAATTAATGTCAGGGGATTTTTATGAATGATCTTATATTATCAAGGTGCAAATTTGGCATGGAGATTGGTAGTTACGATGGTTTCTTATCAATAATCCCACTGTATATTAACTGTTTTTAGTTTGCACACTGGCACTGCAGCAACAGAGTAGAGGTGGATTGGTCCATTTTAGCACAGTTTGCATTGCAAAAAGAATATGGTATTTTTTTTTAATGCTCATGAACTGTGTCTTTGTTTTGTTTGGACCATGTTTTAGTTGTTTTGGTTTATCATGGATGGATGGATGAATTCAGCAGGAGTTGAATGAAGCAATGTTCTTCAAACAATGATTCCTTCTTCTTGAGTGCGGAGGTTGGACAGTGTCAGCAGTGTTTTGTCTCTGGGCCAGGCGATAGTGCTGGTGTGTCAGATAGAGGGAGAAAATTGGATTTGATAGGATCTTTGAATTCAATGGCTGCAGTTTTAAAGGTTACTGTCATCCTTGCAAATATAGTATTTATATAAAATAAAGTATTTATATGAATAATAACACTGGAAATTATCTGTCAGTAGCGCTGGAAAAATGGCAGTCAATAGCTGTATATCTATATAAATATCACTATATATCTATATCACTGTATACTTCTGTCAGCTTGTAAACTCCTGACAGATCACACTGATTTGGAATTATTGTATTGTCGGTTAGCCTTCTCTTTAGCTTCCACCAACAAGTTAATATCAGCTATCCAGATGAGTTTCCCATGCCAAAGATGCATCATTCGGAACACCTGTGCTCATATTTATACTCTTAGTAGAGAAAGTAATTGAAGATCTTTTTTTTACTCTTTGAATGCATTAGAAGTTGGACCCAAACTCTCAATTGAAGCAAGCCTGATACAGATTTTTGTGTAAAACTGCTCTGTGCTTTGACAATGCTCCAATGTGGCATGGCTATTAACACAAGCAACAGATCGCTGTGCTCCCAGGAGCAATGGTGACAGATGGCTGTATATCTGACACCTGAACAAATCAATCTCTGACTCACACCAATGATGTAACCATTAGTAACCATCAAATCTGGTTCAAAAACCATAAAAGATTTGCATATCCTGCCATGTATATCGCTACTCACGCTTTGGTTGCTATGGTGTTTGGGGGCTGGCAAGGCCAAATCTGAAAGCTTCCACAATCACATCTCCTTTATCTCATTGATTTGTAGACAGTGTAGAGCGTGAGATTTGTCTTCAAGCTGTGCCCACATACTTGCAGTCATGTAAAACATACTTATTGACAGTCAACTTTGTTTGAGGTTGATTCTAAGTACATTCAGTGAGGGGCTTTAAGTGTTTTCTTTCACAAAATTGGATATCAGTAAGGCTTGATATAGGGAAGGATATGTGTAAATCCTCTTCCAGACTCCACATATCATTAGCGCTTTTATCCACATCAGTTCCTAAAGTGCCATCAGTTGACCGTCAGCCTGGAAAGAATCTTGTGAGAGGAATTTGAGAGAAGGAAATCACACCATGGCAGCAGCCATTACAGATGCCCCCTCATGTTGCACCGAAGAAGTCAATCCCTCCACAGTGTGTGTATGTGTGAGTTTGTGTGGGAGGGTCCACATGCGAAAGCTGATTCCTAAAGCGAATTTCCAATTTCTACCATATACTGCAATCCCTGTTATTACAGAACAGATTCTATTGCTCTATATCGTGTGTAGACATAAACATTTTAATGAGATAATGACTTCACATAATCAAACATATTAAAAAAAAGCTTCAAACATAATAAGGATAAGCTTGTTATTCCCCAAGAAGAAACCTGCTAATTGTGTCCAAACACTACACAAACCATTTCAAAACATTATTTACCAAGTGGTAATGTGCAGTAAATCACCAAATCCAGTGAAAACTGGACAACCCTGCTAAGAGGACACCATACAGTATGGCCCTTTCATAAAATAAATCCAAACTCATTTTGACCTCAAAGATGCATTTGTCAGTTGGTGCATAGACCAATAAAACAGAAGAGCGTTTGATGCTGTCCCTTTGAAACACCACTGCAGCTGTTCAAAAAAAGTGTTTACTAATATTGTTATGATTTACAATTTAATATTAATCTATTTTAGATATGCTTGATGAATATAGAAATATGATAGGCAATATAAAGGCATATCATATGCAAATATTCCCATTTGTGACATCAGGGGCCAAGACCAAAGCATTGGTGCAAGTAAATGAACTCTGATTCCTGCAGTCGTTGGTAAATGGCCTCAAAGAGATATCGTGTGTGTGTGTGTGGCCACGTGCGTGTGTGCGTGAGATAGAGAGAGAGTGAGAGTAGTGCTGGCACAGACTGAAGGTCAGGGGAAGTATCAGTGACAGGAAGTCAATGCCTGCCAGGTTGGGACCAGGTTACGACAGTAATGAATGACCGTGCTGAGTGACACCTGGCTGATCTTAAAGACAGAAGATATGCTGGCTCAACAACACACTCAACACATGCGTGGACATACACATCTTTACAATTAGGATCTTTCATCCCGCCCTGTTTGATACTTGTCTAACTGACATTCCATTTTCAAAAACCCAGTTCCCAGTATTTGCTCTAATGGGATACAGTGTCCTGTTAGTCATATTAGCACCTGCTGTTATGACATGGACACAGATGGGACATCCATGAAGTAACAGCTTGTGGTTGTGTGCCCTTAGCAATTAAACAAGCTCAAAGCATTGCTGATCCAAGATCAGTCTGTTTGTTAAACCAGTATAGTTCTCACATTACACCTTTATGTCCAACAATGGGTAAAATCTGTGATACAAGCATGACTCAAGTGCATTTCAATACAACAAAAATAACAGGATGAAATATGTTGTTTTCCTTACCCGGCACATTGTACTTCAATTACAGTAGGCTGCACAGTGGTGCAGTTGTTAGCACTGTTGCTTCACAGCAAGAAGTTCCTGTGTTCAAAGAACTGTGCCAGCCCTGCAGTGTGCATACAACCTCTGTGTTTGTTAGGGTTCCCTGAAATGTCTGTTCATTCATTGCCGTTGCCCTTGACCAAGGCGTTTGGCGATTCACTGGGAGTTGGCTGCCCACTCCTAGTAGTTAGAATGGGTCAGTAAATCACAGAACAATAAACGTTTAATTTGATTGTAGTTGATTTTATCTGTACTGCAATTAACACAAAAATTAGGATAGAGTTACTTTCATTTGCTGAATTTGCACATTGCTAAGATAATCATTTCATAAGCATTTCCCTGCTTGCTGTAGAAATAAGACATAAACTACACTAGCTATGTTTATGTTCTAGTCTGGAAAATGGTGACTGTTATATACTTATATATGATATGATATGCAAGTCAGAGTTGGGATTTACCAATAATCATCTGTAATATATGTCTAAAATGATGCAATCAAAATTCAATCACAGGTTTTGAGACTGTTGGCTCTGTGCAGTTGTGTTGTGAACTTTTATATCAGCGCAACAATGCAAATCAATGAAGCGCACCATTTTCCTTTACCCTTGTGGTAACATGTTTTATTATTTACTTCATCCCTATCGCTGCTTTCCTTGCAGGAATGTTTTAAATGTTCTCATCCCCATGCAGCTCTCTAACTTTCACCACTGTACCATATAATCATGGTAAACGCTAAACCTGCTAAACCATGCCATTCGAAAAAGGTCCAAAGCAGGCACAGTATAATTCAGTTTGATCCTGTATAGTTACCTCGTTGTCCCACCAACAGCATGAGAGAAAATGAGAGTTGGTGTCAGTTAGAGGCTGACTGTGACATTTCTTTTGACATTAAGCTTCCCAAACCCCTCTCCAGGGGCCAGTGAAACACAACAGGGGTGAAATGACTCTGCCAGACACTGAGGGTCGAACTGATGTGACATTTTCCATCCAGTGTTTTTGTTGTTTATGTTCTTTTCCTCACTCTCTCTCTCTTCCCCACCATCTTTTTCATATCATGCAACCGCTAGCACCTCTTTTCAATGGCAAGATCAAAACAGTCTTCATCACACGACCACTATGAGCAATGACAAATGTCACGTGTTTGTACTGGCAGATTAATGATGGAACCTGAATGCAAAAAGTTTGACTGGTCAGTGATTGCTTGCAGCAGGAGACTGAAGGAAGCTTTCACGTAAAAACTTCCATTGCGTTTTGAAAACGCTTGTGGTCACTTTGTGTGATTGCTCACATATTACCCTAGACATACTACTCACACTGGTTCGGTTAAAACAAATCTTCTCTTTCTCACACATGACAAAAGTACCATTCACCCTATGCACATGGAATGAATGAAGTCTGGACTAACTCACATATGAAGATTAAATACCAAAGTTCTTAACTATTTTTTTCTGGTTATTGAGCTTGTTCAAAGATAGAAAATAGTTTCTTTCCTAGTGTGAAAATCTATGTAACCTATCTCTCAACTTTCAAGATTTTCAGCTCACTGTTTTTCCAAATTCTTTTTTCTTTTCAGTTCAGGCAGGGAAAGGCAATTTAGATTTTTCAATAAAATGTGCTATCCACATTCAGATTTAAATATTTATATATACAGATACATGAAAAGATCCAAAATAATGAAGGATTTCTTGTTCAAACAAAATTTGCCCCTGTGCTAAGAATCAGATGTTCATTTGACTGATGTTAAATGATATTAGGAAACAAGATAAGTAATGAAGATAATGAATGAGATTCAGGTCGAAAATGTGAAATCATTGTACACCTGGTCCCAGTCATTATTAGTCCTCTGCAAAAGGGAAAAGTGTGAAAGTTTGATTTGCTTATTTTTCTGCTTTATATTTATCCTTACTGATGTTGCTTATAATGAGCAACCTCAAAAGCATACGTCTTTTGTCTTGAGGTGTGTATAGAGCAGATCTCATGTTTCAGTGCAGGACAGCAGCAGCAAGACCTTTGGTAACTCCCCTCAATATCAGATTCCATGCCAGTTCCAACAGCAGATGCAGCACTATTTTTAAGATGTGATATTTGCTGATGCTGTGGGATCCAGGCATGCTGCGGTCTCACCATGGTGGACTGATACAGCAGTATGTTAGCTCATTTGGATGGTTTTGAGGGTGACGAGCTAGGATGCATGAAATTGTAGCTGTCCACTTGTCTTGTATCAACCATCCATTTTCATTGTTGCTGAACACTGAAACACCTGCATGGACAGGCAGGATGCCAGCTGTCATCACATATGCTTTTGCCTGTCAAAGTATGCACAGTATTCTGGTAAATATGTGTGTTTTCATGACCCTGAAGAAGAGCCTTTGACCTATCTATCTATCGAGGATGGTCTATTCATAATATGTTTCTGTCTGTAAATTATCACATACTTAAATCTAGGTGATGTTTTAAACTGTATTTGTTTTACGCCTGCCAGTGATAATTACATCTGATGTCTAAGCCCACTCTTTTGATTAGTCAATTTATTTTAATGGAAATTTCACACCAGCAGAAGCTGTATAAAACATGCCCCTTAAATGTTCCCTTAAAACAGTCTTACAGTATAGAATGCTTGAATCCCAGTTGAAGCAGCAGTTCAATTGTGACCTGCCACATCCCTCTTGGCTGCCACTGCTGTAAACCACTCTTGACCATAGGATATAATCGACAAAGTTTGTTTGTCGTCAAGGTTCCTTAAAATGTCAAAATCATAAATTTTATTTTAATGAAACTTGGTAGAATAGAGGGGCTCTGTAAGGTCTGGAAAACAACTCATGAAATCTTAGTGAATATGGATTAAGGTGTGAATTTTATATCTATGTATATATATATATATATACAGTATATAATATTTTTATAGTGCAGCACAGCACTGAGCACTGTTGTGTGTGTTGGCCAAAGTGTTTTCTGTGTGGAGTTCTTGTGTTCAAAAGTGTTGGTATTGGTTTCCCATCGCTGCTGTTGGGATATTCTTTGTCATTCTAATAATGTTTTGATTCAAAATCAAGTAAATCGTGTAATATGATCAGCTGCATAATAGATGATTATGAACTGAGAAATACCTACAAACTAATGAATCAGTGGGAAAGGAGACAGTAAGAAAAGATGCTTTATGAAAAGTTTATTATTTCATTACGCGGCCGTGTTCACTGTTATTTATGATGATTAAAAGTACCTTCTAGCCTCCTTATAGCTGCATGTTGCATGAACAGTCGCTATCTCTACAACATTGACTGATTTGGGCAGACATTCAGTCAGTAAATGGCACTGGATTACATTCAGACACATGTTTATCTCCCCTTATGCAGGCAAGTTCAGTGACCAAAACAGCAGTATGGAAGGCCACCAAAGATCAGTGCTTCATTTTACATTAGTGTCAGCTTTCGTAAGTAGTATTTTGTATCCACTGCTATACTTTTCACACCATAAAAAAAACCATACATATATATAATTTTGACAGTATATAAAAACCACTCTGAACACCAGTCAGGAGAAAATGAGCTGCGAATTCCCAAATGCCTCATTCAGGTCAGAGAGACCAGAGACCAAATTTCAGGAAATGAAGCTGTCAGTCTGAATCGATAATGGATTGTGTACCTAAATTGCAGGTCTAAATATAGCTATGATTTGTACAAATTACAGCTATAACCACAGTCCTTCACATTTACTTGTCATTTGAACAATACAATTACACTAAAATTGCAAATGAAAAGGCACCTTTATTTGTGCCCAAGATAATATCAGCTTCATAATGCAATGTTTAGATAAAATGAGAAGATCCACAAAAGACATGTCTAGAAACTCTAATTTCAGCCATCTGGAGTCTGAAATCACATTTGCAATTTTATTCTTCATTACGTTTAACTTTTATTTTATCACGTAAAGAAACTGCACCATAAAAAAAATATTATATTAGACAGGACAATGGGTTTGTAGTTTTACAGCAAAACTTCTTTTTTTTTCATTTAGTGTGAGTTTGTTTTATAAATTTATCTAGATGCATTTATTTATTTTACTAACTTCTCTGAATACAGTATTGTTAGATTTCTTTTATTTTTTATTGTCTTTTCCTAGCAGCCACTCATATGAGCAGTGGAAAGGTGCTTTCTTCTGCCGCTTTCCAAGTGGCACTTTGAATGAAACACTGCAGCCTTTACTCTGCCTTTGTATGATAGCATCACTACTTTGTCAAGAAGTAGTGACACTTTCCATACACAAGAATAACATTTAAATTAGCCATATCCCTTCCTCCGACAAACACATGTTATCTCTCAAGTTCTATATCATCAATTTACAGTGACTGTGTGTCAGTGAAAGACAGATCATGTCCTCGGGCCTGAGCAGTGCAGCAGCAGCTCTGCTCAAAATCAGTCATAACTCATAACATCCATTCAAAGCTTAAGTATTCATTTCACCACAGAATGTAAGGGCTTCTAAAATGTATTCTTTCATTAATATTTGATATTAGATTATTCATTTTAAGAGGACCAAGTGTCAACTCAAGAAAAGTATTCCATTTAGCGTCACATGAATCTCAGAAAACCCAGACAAAATCTAAATTTTTTTGTATTTTCCTGATGTCTATACCAGAGGTCATACTGAGGCTCCTCTGATTGACAGCTACTTCCATCTCTGCTTCAAAGGTCAGGGGTTAAGCACAGAGCAGGGTGCAGTATGAGGTCACATATAGGATCTGTGATGCGCCATTTAACACTATTCCACATCTTAGACAAATTGAAAATGTTAAGAATATTTTAATCTATATCTTGATCTCCATTAGAACACATTAATACACAATAATACTGATTTGTTTACAGCAGGCATGGCTTTTGGAGAATATCTTGTCTAGAAGACTGGCTTTGAACAACTGTGAAATGTTCATAACTTTACAAAGTGTAAGACTTGTGACCTCTTGTACCATGTTTCTGCTACTATCATGTTTCTACTAGCGCTACCTGTTAGTCAATGCCATCAAATTTTGTTACTTATAGCACATGACATGTCATGACACAATGCAAGATTTGTTTGAGGGTTTTCCAAATAGTTGAAAAGCATTTGGTCTTCATCATTTTGTCAGGAGGGAGGGGGAGCACTGCTGTAGGCAAGCCGGTAGTAACTCACAAATGACTTGTTCATCTTTCTTGTCAAATATTTCCCTGATTGCATTTTTGAAGTTATTGCAGTTAATCTTGAAACATGTCAGCATTTCTTTTTTTGTTATTTTTTAAAAGCACAGACTGGTGGAATTTAGCAACAAAACTGGTAACACACAATAAAAGTGATATAGAGTATGTTCCTACACGTCAGCTATCTTAGAATTTTACTTTTAGGTTTGATCAACAACTCATTACAATTTGACTTACTGTGTGTGTTCTATGAGTCTAGACAGACTGTAATGATGTAGGGAGTCTACTGCTGCTAATATTGTCCTTACGCTCTCTCATACAGGATGCCTCCATTGCCCACCGCTTTCATCTGATGAGGGAGAAGCACCCTGAGAAGTTTAATAGCAGGTAAGAGAATATTTAGGGTTGTTTGGGAAGTGACACATTGTGGTATTTGATGAATGATGGAAGCGCTATTTCCCATGTAGTTTTATCAGTGTGTCTGATGTATGCCTGGTGTTGTACTGTTTTAATGAGAATTGCTGACAAGAAATCTCACAACCAGCAAGTGAAAAATCTTTACATTCATCTTTCACTCCTGTCATCAGCTGAAAAAGCTGAAGCCAAC
Organism: Brotula barbata; assembly: GCA_900303265.1. Lineage (NCBI taxonomy): Eukaryota > Metazoa > Chordata > Actinopteri > Ophidiiformes > Ophidiidae > Brotula > Brotula barbata. Next base: position 76,900 of record OMNV01019834.1, read on the forward strand.
CTTGTCACACCAATGGGATAATTAGACTGGACGAGACGTCATTAACTTGTGATGTCCGTAATATGGAAAAGGTATTTCTGATGCCATAATACTACAGCGATGAGAGAAATGCTCTGATTAAAGAGCTTGGTCTGTTCTTTCCCAGTGGTGTTTTATGGTGCATCGTTACTTCCCCTTTGAAGTCCCCCTGCTTTCATTCCCAGCAGCTTTTACACAGGACCCATTCAAATGCACAGCTGAGAACACACAGCAGCTGTATACATAACTTATGTAGATTGCCAGGAACTGAATGAATGTTGATGAGTATGGTTGGTCCTCTTAACATACCATTGTCTATTTATGTTATGGCCTACCTGTGCTCTTTGATTTGGCCCTGACTTGGATAAGCAGCATAGATAATGGACGGATGCAGACGGATACTCATGGCTAACAAATCTGAAAATATTTAGGCCACCATAATCATGTTGAGAAAATCTGATATTCTGACAAGCCTTTGTGTGGAATGAGCCTCACATTTATGATGTGTGAGGCACAATGGCAAGGAAATTCAGATGTGTTACACATATAGACATAGTTTAAAAAATATGCTTTTTTGCTGTTTTCATATTCAGAACATACAGCCTTTTTGTATGAAATTTGAACAAAAAATATAATGTCTTTTACGTGGTATAAATGTAGCATGTCTAATGTGTGTGTGTGTGTGTGTGATCAACATCACCAATGCTGAGTGAAAAAAGGCATCATACATTAATCACTGCTTTAAAAGCCATTCTATCTATCAGCTCCTTGCTTTTACGTTTATACAATATGAACACACATCACTACAGACAGAACTCTTAATATACTGTACATGTAAATTACATAGTACAACCAAAACTGAGACTCTGCCTTGTAAAAATGTAGTTCTGTGTGCGTATACACTGTTGTACTGCGTGGTAAAGTATAAAAGCTTACCTTTTATGCCAGTGACTCATTTTGAATCTGAGTCTCTGGCTGTCTTTTATGTTTATATGGCAGCAACATGCACACTGCTGTTTTTTTCCATAGTTAATTTGTCAAAAAGAGTGAGAAAGGGAGAGACAGAAAGAATCAGAAAGAGAGTAGGGCAGTAGGCAAGAGATAGCATGTTTACCCTCTGAGATTCAATAATTAATGCCCAAATTTCCATCCTAAGTCCCATATCGGTTTACTGCATCCCAGAGAGAGAATAAGAGAGAGTGGTAAAAGATGAAAGAAAGATACTTCTGTTCTCTGGTGGCTTTGACTTCGATGCATTAGACAAGAGTCAGAGTGTAAACGTATGTAGAGAGCCGCAGTACAAGCAAATGGAGAGCCATACACAGTCAGTAATGATAAACAACATCTACAATAAGCTAGCTGAATTTCCTCGGCTTTAGCCTTTAGTCCACTCTGCATTGTCTGCATTGTTCATTGCCACAAACAGTTGTCAAAAAACACTGTACAGAGTGTGGATGAATCTGAGAAATGTGTCATGTGTCACATTGGAGTGTGAATGGAGATTACAAATTTTTTCTAAACAATAATTAACACAGACCAAAACTGCATAGCTGGTGCCTGCAGGAATCATTCTTGATTCATGAGACACAATTACTTTATACCTATGCAGTTTTCTGTCAGGGAGAATGCCTTTATTTCCCGTTTAGTAACTCATACAACGTATGGAAATGTAGTCAAAGTCACAATGGGGAGCAGGAGGTGAAGGAAGGTTTAGCAAAGTAAGTTGTCTCTGTTGTCAAACCAAAGAGGAAGCTCATGAGCAGTTTCTCATTGATTTGATTTTAAATTCATCAGGTTCAGGTGGCTGTATGTGGCCTTCCGCTACCATACATGGATGTTTTTAAATGAAGCAAAATCGCTTGTCTGTCATTTCCAGTTATTGTGGCACCTTGTCCCACAATGTTTCCATTGAATGTTTTTATGTGAATGTTATTGTTGATAAAAAAAAAATACTTGACCGAATATCCTGTTTAAAAATGTATAAAGGGTGCAGAAAAGTTTGTATGCTTACTTGAGATGGATACAATTTTGTTGAATAAAACTCTGATGGAAAGAATGTATTCATAACATACACACAATATATATGAGAAAACAGTGATGTGCAAAAACAAGACCTGTTTCTCATCTCAGGGAAGTGGGAAATGGCACACGACGGGCCAACACAGTTCTATTTCAAGATTAAATGTAACAGTCTGAAGCACCATTACATGGCCTAAAAGCACCTCCCTCTGTGTGTTGTTGAAATACTTACTGCATTTTGTCTACATGCTGTCATGAAGCATTGTGCTGTATCAAGATTCAAAAAAGGGTGAGGAAATTTCTAGCACTCTTGCAGTGCATCAGGCACACAACTGGATGAGGTGTGAAAGATAGATAGGTCTTAATGTGTCTTCCTCTTCTCACCATGTCTGTGCATGCTAGAGAGCAAGATTTACACAAACTTAGAACACAGAATTCCTCATAACCTCTCATCGTCTAAAATGCAAGTTTGTGCCATTCTCCCAACTAATATGACTAATCACATTGAGATTAAAAAAATCACACTTGATTTGTTCAGAGGCGTTACACTGTTAAAATGTTGATCAGATGTTAGTCCTTGAGAGCTCTCTCTTTGAGAATTTCCCTCAGCTTATATACAAATACTGTTTTTACTGCTGGCTGCATGTGTTATCACTCCCATTTAATGTGTAAACAAATGTGTCATATTTTCATTTGCCTCTTCCCATGTTGTATTTGAATGACATCCTACCCTTCAAAAACATTTCTATTCTGTTCTGCTGCCTGCACGAGCTACTCATGGCTCTCATCCAACCAAAGCTCCTAGCGAGAAAGTTAACAAAACATTTGGCCCCATGAATCGTCTACGCAGCCCGCTTCCGTATTCAAAACAATATGAGCAGCATGATATATGCTATTTACAGTAAGCCAACACTTGGCCTTTTCTGCTCTTGCATGAATTTTGCTTTTCAATGCTTTCACAGCGCAGTAGACGGCTGATGGACAGCTGTAACTGTTTTATTGTTGCCTGACGTTGTGTTTTGGCAGTGTACATATCCGTCTTTTTCACGCCAATTGGAATTAAAAGGAATCAGAGCGATTTTTCTCAATGGGTGAGAATACAGTATGTCAGTGGATGATGGATCGCATTCGACCTGGTGTGAGAGGCCCAGAGCTTCATGTAGCTCAGTGTTTCATTGTCCTTTCCTACTGGTCACACTTCCACATGGTCTATCTCTGTCTCTCTCTTACATAGACACACATACCAACCCCCATTTACATCCATAATACTGGTCTGGTTGAGACGGAGGGTGTGGAAGGTGTTGTGTGATTCCTGACACCTCAGCCTTTTAGAGCTTCATCAGCGTGTAATAGCCATAGTAGCCAGACCTCACGGAGCCCAATGCCTATGTGCTATTGATACTGCGGACTGGGCACAATGCTCCCTGTGTCGTGTGTTTGTGTGTGTGTGTGTGTGTGTGTGTGTGTGTGATCTCTGGGGGAGGGGGTAGGTATGAATGTTTTGGATTAGGAAGTGTCAAGGGAGCTTGGTGGAAAAGTAACTGTAACCAACAAAGTCCTCACTAATCTGGTTACATTTGAAATGGCATTTTTCTCTGTGTTGTGAATAGAATTTCCAGAGCAGATAAACAGCGATCTTTGATGGGGAAAACAGTCCTTGTAGACAATGGGGGTCATTTAGCCAATAGAAAAAGAGCATGTTAATGAGCTGTTGCATATCATGCTTTCTTGTGTCAGAGCAAAATAGATGGCAAATCAGCAAAGAAAGCTTAAATTCTCTGCTTCAGAGTTCCCTCTTTCAAAGACAAAATGTTAGAATGTAGAATGAAAACAATAAAAGCAATGAAGCAAAGGCTCACAGAATAAGAACAAAGCAATTGACAATAATGGAAAGCTTGCTGGTAAAAACCAAATACGTTTGATTTAAAGAAAGATTAGTTAACAGCAATGGTAAGCAAGTTGGTCTTTAGCTTGGATGTCTTTAGTGGGAACCATTGGTTCAAGTCTTGTTCCACATATGAGCAGTGTAAAAACTAAAGAAGCGTGTCTGATTTTCACTCTAGTAACAGCCAGTGGTCCAGAATCAGCAGATCTGAGGGGTCTGCAGTGATCGCACAGGGTAAGGAGATCTGAACAGTATCGTGGTTGTAGACCAGCCATTGATTTATGGACAAGCAGTATAATCTTGAAGTTGATTCTCTAGCCAATGAAGTGATTTGAGAATCAGAGTTATATGCTGAACCTTTCTGGTCCTCGTAACAACCCTGGCAGCAGCATTCTAGATCAACTGGAGCTGTCTGAGTACTAGACAGAACTGTAAATTGACCATTGCACTGGTCTATTCTGCTAGAGATAAAAGCATATTCAAGTTTCATTTAGATGTGGTCGTGAAATTATGTCTCTAATCCTTTTACAGGAAGATTTTGCTTTTGTTTTAATGTGACTACTGAAATTGGGGTCTCAGTCCAGACCAATTTGCAATGGGGAAAAAACAACAATAATGAGCCCCAAATATGTTTTCATGATGATTTAGCAATTCCTGAATTAGACAGCCATCTAATTTGGAGGTTTTGTTACTATAATCATGCAGCTAAGCTGGAGATTAATTTAAGTGACTCATTCCTATTGTAGAAAAAACTCAGTTTTTTTACACATTATATATATGTTGTAAAGCAAGTGAAATTAACACAATCATCTTCATCTGTGTATACCACTTCCTTGTGCATTTTTCCCAACGAGCAGTCCCATCTAACAGCTCATGTATATGCTGAGGCCAGTGGCCTATTGATTCTATGGATGTGCGTATGTATTGTTGCATTTTATCTTTCACTGCAGTAATGGCAAAGCCTCAAAGTATTGAGTGCAGCTATATATACTGACCGTCAGACTGGGAAGAGGTTCAACTATCCTGTGCTGCTTCCCCAAAGGAAAAATCCATTTACAAAACTTTTTACCATGTAAAATAGACAGGACACACACACACACACACTCACAAACATTATTTGACATTCTAGGGTCAAAGGTTATATAACCTTGGGGCATACGACCCCCAGCAAGGGATTTTCTGACACAAGGAATGCATCAACACAACATTTAAATTAATGAATCTCTGCCACTCTTCACATAATGCATTTCACCCTATTAATTTAGTCATTTGACCTCTGCCTTTATTCATGCTCTTAATTCATTTCCCATTTTATACCATTGTAATTAAGAAGAAGAAAAATAAGATGTTTCAAGAAATCCAACAGTATGCTGGCAGGAGTGTTCAAGTATTGCTGAATAGTGTATTTATAGCAGGTGTTCAGAACAAGGCATAAATTAATATGTTTACCTCAAAGTGAAAAGATATTTCTTGTGTTTTGTTAATGACAGTATTCTTAAGGCCAAAGAACAGGTCATAGGATCACTAGATCATTGAATTTAATTACCCGATTGGATTGACAGAGACAGTAGATCAGTTAGGTCTCTGGATTCATCTGCTTGGACTCTGTCCAAAAACACTTGTGTTGTTTTGTTGCGTGAGTAATATTTCTGTAGGTGGAACCTCTTTGAATGTTCATTCATCATAGACACTAATGATGATGATGATGATAATAATAAAAATACAACAAAACTGTGCATGTTCAAGTTTTATTCACATTTTTACCTTAATCATATTACAGTAAAAAAACAAACTGCACTATTCCATTCTATTCTGTTTTAATAAATACAGTTGCTTTGAAGTGTTTCAAGTTGTAACTTTTCGAGTTGTTGACAAAGAGCTGTAGAGTTGGTGGAATCACATTCCATCAGAAAAAAGATGGTGGCACTAAAGTAACACAGAAGAAAAGAGAAGTGAACTACGTGTGAGGTGGTGGAGGGGCAGCTTGTTATGAAAACAAGTTCGAAGAACTTCCGCAAAGACCCTCTGCCTTTTATGCTCCTCCTACCATCCCACCCGTCTCTGAAGATAAACATCTCCATTAATCCCCAATATGAGCAGTGACCAAACGCCCCCACAACCATGCCGCTTTTCTGCCCCTCCTCCTTCACTTCCTCTTCCTCTACTCGGCCTGTACCTGTGGCCAGATAACAGGGGGTGGCTCGTTAGCTCTCTCCAGGCTTAACCATCTGATTCTGACCCCTGGGGCAACTTTTGTACTAAAAATAAGTTCGGCATATTCTCAAAGGTGAATGTGGCACTCGGGGCAGTTGTGAGTTGCTTTGAGAGACATAAGATGGGAATAAATTGAACAAATTAAAAGTTATGCCTCTGATGAAGTCAGCTCCATACAGAAGGAGTAAGAATGGTAGTTTGAAGCTTGGAAATAATTTACTCCAGGTAGTGCCACCCAGTGCAGCACTTAAGGACCAACTCCAGGTCTACAGCCGAGGTCTTAGGTGGTGGGTGAAACAGGAGCTTCTTGATGTGAGGTAGAGAGTTCGACTGTCAGTTACTTCCTGACACTGTTAAGCTATGAGAAAGTGGCATGTCTCTGTCAGCCTGAGCCACTCTTGCAGTGAAGTTTAAATATTCTCATAGCTTTGTTTATGTGAAAGTTGTTTTTATCACCAATGAGTCTGAGAGAAAACAGTGAGAGTAAATACTTTACTTCATCCATGTCTGATTCTCCTCATGTGAATAAATAGATAGAAGACTGTGCACCTCCTCCATAGATCACAGTGGTTTTTCCCAATCATCTTCAGCAGTATTTAAAACCTCACTGTTGTTGTTTTGTTTTGTACAAGAACAAGAAAAATCTTAATCTTAAATGCTTAAAAATCACATGTAACTGTTTGGTCCCATTGTCCATTACAGACTTTTTGCTCTATTTTTATGGCAACTCCCAACTTTTAGTATGAAAACACAGGATGATTGAGGGGGTTCTTCTTGTCGCACTCTCTTTCAACAAGAGAGGGGAAAAACAGGAGTTAATTGCTTTTTTTTTTTTTTGCAAGGCGTCTCAAGTGAAAACAATTTAATGAGGTTAGACATCATTCTTTGTCGGGAATCACAACTGTTCCTAAATGTGATCTCAAATATGCTCATAATCCCTTGATTTGATGAGGCAGAGGTTTCTGGGGAGGCATTAAAGTGAAAAAGGGAACAAGAGAGGGAGGGAGAGAGATTACAAAGGAACATAACTGAACTAGTGGGCAGAAATGTACCTGACGAAATTCATAACTACATACAATTATAAATGCTTTAACAAAGCAACTAATGTAATGATCTAATGATTTCATTGTGTTGTAAGTTTTAACGCCCTATGTTGTTTAATGACCCTTGAGACTGAAAAACTAACAAACAAATAGTTAGATCTGTCAGAACAATTTTGTAATTTCTTAATTTGTATTTTGTTGTTCTCGTAAATCATAGCCTGACAGGACAAAGGTGGTATGTACAGTAAAGCTGGTGCTGGTATTCCCACATGATTTAGATGATATTGTATGTTTTGTCAATAGCCTTGTTGTTAGCATCAGCAGCAGTCCCACACATCATTGAACATGCTGCCATATCATTAAATTTTCAGAACCATGCAAAGCATTTCTACAGTTGTTAAGCTCTTGGAAAGTCAGAGTTTGTCTGATTTCCAGGCCTGTAAAATGTCTTACATTGATCAGTATCTGGACAAGTATTTCCTAGAAATCATCTCAAGTATCATCAATGGAAAGCAGACAGTCAAGTTAAGATTATTTGTATAGCCCAGTATCACATACAATGAAAAAACCTGTGCATGACAAAAAAAGGAAGAATCATTGGGAGAGGCAATTCAAGTAGCGATTCCCTGGCTTCAAACGGCCAGGTGTTCGATACAAGCTGTATGTGGGATAAATTAATCACACAGAAATTAAATAACAACGTAGAAAAATTACAGGTGTGGTAAAAGTCCTGACATGAGTCAACACGAATCCTTATGCAGAATTTCAATTCAGAGAGGGGGAGGGGTGAAGTCCTAACATCCAGCTGAGATGTGGTGTTTTGTTTTTTATATTGTTGATTTGTCGCACTATCGTGTACTTTCTGTCACCACGACACCATTACAAACAAGGGTTTTTGCCTCAATGTGGAAATGAAAGAATGAATGCCACTGCCTTTTGCCCATATAACATAATTCAAATTGATGCTCTCAAACAAGGAACTTACATTCTGCAGACTAGCAGATGTGTCTCAAATCACGTAAAATCACATTTTCAACATTACTGAAACAGCACAGCAGCTGATTTCAATAACAACACATTCAGTTAGAGAGGAGGAGCTACTTAGAAGCAAGCCAAGTGCATGGACTGCAAATATTACTTGATGTGTTAGTCAAATGCTGTCTTCTGTATCCTTCTGTCTCTTCAGAATGAAGAACAAGCTATGGTACTTTGAGTTTGGCACCACTGAAACCATCTCTGCCACCTGCAAGAAACTCAATGAATGCATAGAAGTGGAGGTGAGTCACAGGTTTGAAAGCAAAGGTCAAGCATGACTAGAGGAAATGAGTCAGGTGCATGACAGAAAGAAAGGGAAGAATGAGTTGGACTATATGCAGAAATCTCTCAATCTCTCAAATGAATTAAGAGAAAATTACAACAAAGTTGTCCTCCAAAATGAATGAGATGAGCTATTCATAGATCACAGACATATTAACGCTCCGTAAAGTTACTCATTGCCTTTTTCAGTCAGAAAGGGCTGTTTTCTCTATATACTCTATGTATTATTCTGTCAACTTTATGCTGAGAGCAGAAAAAGACACAAAGAAAATAACAAAATACACGTTTTCAGAGGTCTCTATGGACTAAATGTGAATCGTAAGACAAGAGTTTACGTCTAAACCATGCATAGGTACCATTTCAATTCAGGGAACTGTAGAGGTTTGAACTAAAGTATGACCGTAATTGGAGTAGAAGTGGAACTTAAACAGAGAGTGGGGAAATCTCTATATTAGGACCCCTTTAATAATATAGTGTATCACGTACTATCTCGTGACAAAATGTACAGATTCAAGCATAACGTAAATATGGCTAGCATCCTGCACTTGTAAAAGAATAATTATCTACATGAAACTTTGAGTTGTGCTCTTTTTCCAACCGTGATGGCTTTCTTTTTAAAAGTCTTTTTTGGTCTGTGATTCTCTTCACTGTTTCATTATTTCACTGCAGTGCGATGGGATCATCCTGGACCTCAGCAACACCTCTTTGGAGGGTATTGCTGTGCTCAACATTCCCAGCATGCACGGTGGCTCCAACCTGTGGGGCGAGTCGAAGAAGAGGAGGCACTACAACCGTATGAGCAAGAAGGTTCCTGACCGTATGCCAGCCAGCACTGTCACTGACGCAAAAGAGCTCAAGTTTTGTGTGCAAGGTGAGTCAAAGGCAGTGAATGAGAATGTGGTCTTACACCGTGACTAATTACCAATGTAGTTTCAGATAACAGTTCTACCTGTGTTGGCTTTGGGACCAACCATGTTGCATGGAGCATATGTATAAGTATGGTGAAAACTGTGGCAACTATTTCAAGAACTTCAGACATTTTTCATTTATTCAGGTACTTTCTTTGTTTCACACAAAGGAACTGGGACTCATTTTGGCATCTGTTTCTATTTCAGCAACAGTTTCTGAACAGTTTTATAGCTCCTATGCCACTATATTTAGCAACTTACATAGTTAAATAGTAATTTAGAATTTGTATTGTATCATGAATTGCAAGTTGGATTTTGTGAGAATGGCATAGCAGGTCAGACGAGTGCCATTTGTACACGTGGCTTTCCTTAAAACAAAACTCTTCCTGCAGTCAAGTTTATCTATCTTGAGTAGGGGTGTTTTTCTTACTCTAGACAGTGCTGTCTAAAGTAGTTTCTCATTTAGTTCTCAACCTTTGGGCTGAAAACACAAATTCTTGCTCTTTGACAGTCTGGGAAATATATCTTCTTTTTCCCTTCAAGCTATTCTTTTTCTGATGTTGCAACTTAACCTAATTCAGAGATGTGCTGTATGGCTGCAAAACTCAAGTTCTGGGGGCCACATTCAAATGATTAAAATCAACCACATCCAGTATGTCAGGGCCAGCGAGTGTTTCAATTTACAAATGAGGTTTTCCCTCGGATTAAGACCCTCTAAGTTGAATCAAATCAGTAAAACAGAATTTTTACATCTCAAGAACATTGCCCTGTCAATCCCTCTACTTCTCTTCCTCTCATCCATGCCCTCCTCTCAACCAGACTCAACTACTGCAATAGCATCCAGTATGGTACTTAAAACAATGTTCTCAACAAACTACCTGTACGTCCAGAACTCCACTCACCTGATTCTGTACCAGAGACCACATTATTCCCGTCCTCCAATACCTCAACTGGCATAAAAGCACAGTAACACTTTGCAACCAGACTCCCTAACAAGTCACCTACTGAGATCCAATTATAATGCAGCAGAATTTAGAAAATGATGACACTTTTGAGTGCAAATGAAATTAAAGGTGATAGTCATTCTCCAGATACTCCATAAGACAAGGTCTTCATGTGTCACTGAGGGCCAATGGGCACAAAACCCTCCTCCTGTTATCAGAGCTCATAGTTGTTTTTGATACCCTTGGTTTGATACCCCTTATGCAAGGATGTCTGAAGTGTTATTAGTAATCAGATACTAAGAAAAGACCATATAAATATTAGTGATATCTGATATTGGTATGCCAAACTGTTATCACTTGAATGCATAGCAACAATTTGTGCTTCAAACCTAATGCTCAAAAATTTAGTTTATAATAGATTGTCAATATTGGTGGGCGAATTAACTCTTTTATTCAGCAATCATTTCATAGTCAGTGCATTAAATGTGCACATCAGTGCTATTTGCCTGACAGTGATGTCATCTGAGAATGTAATCAAACTACGCTCAACAACTTTCACCAAGGATTTTTCTTTATTCCTATTCTTACCTTCATGCTTCATCCTCTGCTTTCTTTTTTTCTTTCAATTCATTCAACCTGTCTCCTGACCGAAACCAACCTTGTTTCCATGGAGATCTCATGGGCTATACTGAAGTAGAGAATTGGGAAGAGGTAGAGAGAAAAAAAACATAAGACTAAAGGAAGAGAGAGGAGAATGAATGAGTGAAGGAATTGACAGTATAGCAAGAGACCGAGGTGACTCAAAGCAGTAATCTGTGTGTGTGTGTGTGTGTGTGTGTGTGTGTGAGAGATCTGAAACGAACAAATATGACTAAAGGAACACTACAAATCAATTTTCTAAGAAAATTCTAAACTAATGAAGTTAATTATTTTCTACATGCTTCACAAACTGTTGCTAAAACTAGATTACTTTAGTTTATATTGATTTATGTCTGACTGTTTACATGACCTTTGCAAAAATGTATTTATTTCCTTGATTGGAGTATGATAGAGGTTTTTAACAATTTACCCATGTATCAGACATAACAATTGAATTTTAATTATATATGTAAATGTGGCCAAAGTTTCAGATTACATTTCAGTTCATACTACAGATCACAGTGTAGGCACATTGTATTCACACACCAAGTTCTTATTTTATACGACTGAGAGCTTTCACTGAGTACAACCAATCAGTCAATCAATGTCAGTCCTTGACCTAAATCTAAGAGTTACCCTCTTAACAAAACTGTCCTCACTTGAAAGGATTTATCTCATTGTGCAGTTAGGATATTTGGTACCTGCAAGCTAACACTGTAGATGTACAGTCACACACATACAGTCTCACACACACATTCGCTTGCGCATGTAAGGTACGTATGAAGTACAGGTTGCAGTGATGAGTCTTAAGTATATTTCAAGTTTTCTCTGTCTTTCAAACAGATTAAGGTCCCTTTATCTTCTCTCACTGGATTTTCTCTGAAGCAAAAGTCAGATAACTAATTTTACGACCTGTTTTAGAAAATCAATTCAGTGCCCTCACAAAAAAAGATCAAAATGTTTTCCTTCACAGAGAGAAATTGCCTCACATTTTTATATTTTGCTCAAGTAACCTAACCTCAGAATAAATAAATAGATAAATAAGAAATAAAAAGAAATTGTTGCTTGTTTGTAAGTGTGTGATTTTTTGAAAATAATAATTCATTAGTTATTGCCATTTTTCCCTTAGTTGTAGACAATGTTTGTCTTGTCCTGATACCTGCTGGCTCACATTTTGAAATGACATTTGAAACTAGTCCCAATTTTACATTTTGTACCAATTGATGTTGGATTCTTCCATGTGATTGGCTGGGATTCTAATGAACTAAAAGGATATAGACCGATTTGTGAAGCTAAAATAACAAACATGGTTTTTTAATACATGTTCTATGACATGGAAAGTGGCAGTGAAACTATGAAGGCACTGTGAGTTTGGAAGCACATAAACTGTACTCACTGACACAAACATTTGTACTCTATTTGTAGTTGCAGCCTTCAAAATTACCAAAGATAAATCAGTACTTTTCTAACAATATAGACAAAGAGTGAAAACTATAAACCTTGCAAAGAGAGGATTTAGTGCAGGGCTGTTGTATTAGGTGCCACAGGTCTGGTTTGTAATCTGATTATTCAGTGCATGTCTTTATGTTCATACTGGTGCATGTGAGAATATGTGCAATGGAATCTTTTTCCCTCAGGATTTAGCCTTCATCAAATTAGCTCCTACCCCAAATGCTACTTGGAAACAAGGCTCAGCTCCAGTTTCTGTGTGTTAGTTGGTTCGTTTTACCTTTATGTGCATGTGAATCATCAGTTTGTAAATGTGTCTCTTTGTATGTATGTGTGCCCGCATGTTTAGCTTACTAATAATTGTTTATGACAGTTGCTTGCTCTGGCACAATAAAATCATGCTTTTAATGTCATTTGTTGCACATAATGCAATGAGCCAGGTTAACCAGAGTCAGCGAAAGGAGCCCTTGGCAATTCTGACATCAGCGTAGAAAGGCCTCTGAGTCATTCTGACTCTGTCCTGGTTTGTGTACTTCAGGGAGAGAATTAACAGCCAAGACAGACAGGCAACATCTCACTTTAGTGCTGTCCCTTCATTTGTTACATTTTATAGTGTATTCAGTATTTATTTAAATGGAAAAAAAGATTATGGTACATGAATTGAATTATTATGATCTTTGCTGCTTTGTAGTTTATTTGTTTGAGAAAATGTCTTGTCAGACTATGAAAAATTCAAATTTCTGATAAATTTGCCATTATCTTTTACCACAAATTTCATTCCAAGTTGGGAAACTTTTGCCTCATTTTCACAAAAGGCGGCGCAGTGGCGTGGTGCTTAGCACTGTTGCCTCACAGCAAGACGGTTGTGGGTTCAAATTCTGGGGTTGAGTTTGCATGTTCTCCCCATGTCTGTGTGGGTCTCCTTCGGGTGCTCCGGTTTCCTCCACCCACAAAAACATGTGTGTTAGGTTAATCACTCCTGCCATTGTCCCTGACCAAGGCAAGGTATAAGATCTGGAGTTGGCCCCGGGCACTGTTGTGTGTGTTTGCATGTGCATGTGTTGGTTCATTGCTCCTCATTCGAGGATGGGTTACAGTGCAGAGAATTATTTCCCCATGGGGATCAATAAAGTACCTTTCTTCTTCAAAAAGAATTTGCACCCCTCACCACAGTTTTGTGTAGCTTTTCCATTGTGAAACTATTGTTTCCAGCCAGTTTGGGGAGGAAGCGGTCTTGTGTCTTAGATGGACCACTGACCTCAGCCCAGCCATTATGTGCATGTAAACATAGCTAATGGATCAGGGTTCCTGAAAAGTCCCTGAGGTGAAAAGGCTTTATTTGTTTTCTTTCACCATTTGTCCCAAACACTGTCTCTCTCTTCTCTGCAGTCCATCACACCCACAAGCTCTTCCCTGCCTTACTTTACCTCTGGCTTCACCTTCCCTCCCTCTCCAGGCCCCTCAAAGCCCTGGCCTTCCTCCTTCACAATAATCCAACTGTGACACACCATGATGGAGGCTATTTTAGGTCATCAGGAGCCAGAGACCACTGATTGTTTTCTTCTCACACAACAGAAAAAACCGACTATAATTATTCTGTTTCTCCCCCACCAAACAGTATGAGTGGAAATAACTCTCGTATGCAGCGGGAGGGTGGATGACCTTCTAGTAATAAATTAAATAAATGTCTGTCAACAATAACTTGGCCAATCATTTCAAATGGGATGCGGATAGAAGAGATGATCCATTCTTAAAATGTTTGTTAAAACTAAAAAGTACTTAAATGCGTGGTTTCCCATGAAAATCCCCCCCATCTGGAAAATGTATTGCTCGACCAAACTACTTAAGGAACATAGCCAATAAGCTTCAGGCCTTGCAGGCTTTCAGGGTGGTGACATCATGGTGTATTTTTGTGCTATGTCAGTTGTGTTCTTTTGTCAAAAGGCCAAGTAAGCAGTGCTCACCCCATACCTTTACCTCCATGGTGCTGCTGAGGTGAGCTCCAGTTCCTCTTGACCATCTGCCATGACTCTGACCACCCTTAGACAATAACAGGCTGGTCTGAGTGGGAGAGCAAGTGGGCGGGGGAAGGATACACAAATATGGGCATATATGGTTATTTTTATTAGCCATGTGTGTGAATGATGGCTACTCTTCAGGGGAATTTCAAGTAAATATAGTTTAATGTTTGTTTTATACCTCCACCAAGGCAGCAGTACTGGACAGATTTTGGAAGTTAGAAGGTTAGTTTTCTTTCATTGAAAATGAATAAAATCTGAGCTATGTCATACTGTTTCTCTAACAGGTGTATCAAATTCTCAATGAAAGTCAGTATTTATTCAAAATAAACTGTCTATGTGTACATGCAATCAAAATTCTGCAAGATATTATATTTGGTATTTACTAATGTGATGCAACAGCAGCATGATTTTGAATAAGTTTGAAGCGGTGTAAATTTTATACAAGTAATCATTGCATAAAGCCTGAATATTCACAGACAGGATTTAGTGTTTTCCAAAAATCATGACTGCTACCAGCCAAGCAGCATATGCAGAATTGAATCCAAAGGCTAATAAAAAAAAAAAAAATCTCTTCTGTCCAACCTTGGCAGAGGAATATGCTGTCTGAGTAAACTGGCTTTTGCAGCATTTCCAGCTCCTCAATCTGCCATTTTCCAGAGTGAACTGTTTTGGATGGGCATTGACAATATGCAAATGAGCCACAGCTCCAATTCTTTATGTAGAATAATGTAAGATGGGAACTCATCTGTCTCAGAAGCAACCTCAAAGCAAATATTATACGAAAACATAACTTTAACAACTCAACTTATTTTTGGAGAGAGTTACTGATGCCAATAACTGCTGACATCAGAACGAGAAGTGAAGTTGGGTGTATATTTTCACTGCTGGGTGTATATTTATTATGGTGACTATGAACTGTGACAAAACATTTTGCACTGATCCAAATGACTCAATTGAAACAACAGCCATTTTTCATTCATAATTACCAACACCAGTGACAGACTTGTGTGTGGAAAGGCAAGAAAAAGATATAGTTTTGTGTAATATAGCTCCTCTAACACAATGAGTGAATGGGTTAATTAAGTTTGCCTGCACAGCAGAGAAAATGTGCAGCACAGCAGTGAGAATTCTAGCTGGCTGCCTCTTGGCAAAGCAATGCCATCCCATCCCAGAATGCACCGTGGCTGTGTTATGTAAGAGACTGTTCTATTCTATTCTTAGCCCTACCTCACTGAGACGTAACAGTGCCGGTTGCCTGAGAGCGCAGAGATCTGATGAGGTGGGAATCATCAGCGAGGTGAGAATCAGCACAGTGGGCTATTCTGCCATCAGGCTCTCACGCCGGGACAGAGCAGCATGGCCATTTTTGGTATGAGGAGGAAGTAGATGTGTATATGAAGGTATGCAAATGAAGGGGTTTATATATAGAAAAACGTAACAGGAAAAGACATTATGAATAGTAACATTATAACCTCTTGAAATAGGTCACGTTAACTTCCTGGTAAGACCTCTTCTTTGTTTAAATTAGGGATATTTGAATGTGTTTTCCCTCTAATGTCACATCTTCCATAAACAGCTTAGTTTTTAACTGCAGTAAATGACAAACTGCCCTCATGTTTACAATCATTCTGACTACATTGCATCCATTGTTTTACCAGTCCTCTTCTTTTAATTCCATATATTCCAGTTTGGACATGGATGCATAGATAGATACCAAAGATATCTACAAATAATGTACAGTTGTCACCATTTTTCGGATATTTTGTCATGACTCTCGAGCCCTGTGTTGTATTAGCTTATTAAAAAGAACATCAGTTTCCTGTTTGTTGTATGGAACAAAGCCAGCTTGCTACTTGAGGTCAGGCAACATTGGGAAAAAATGAACATCATTTACACTCCAACAGACTGACAGACCTGCTGGCTCCATTCACTCACAACAGGCTGAGCTGCCAGTCGTTGCTTGGAATACATGGAGTGGAGGCAGTGAGATCCTCAAGGGACAGTTTGACCGGTTCTCTCTGTGCCTTTTTATTTTCAAACTTTGCTCTGCTGTAAATCATTTAGAAATATCACCACCATATGATAATCTTTATTTTAATTTATTTGCTTTTGTCCTGGTGCATTCATTGCCAAAATGATATGCAATATTTGGAGAGACTGACTTAGAAAGAATGGTATTGATTGAAGGACTAGAATCAAATCCAGTAAGGTTCAAGTTTTGATCATCAAGATATGCAAGTTGCAAGTCATAAACTTTGAGCCCCATATCTTACACCCGGCGCAAAGTGGCAGTCCAAGTGTCATAACCAGTGTACAATCGACGCAGTTTTTGTCCCTCTTCCTGTCTAACACACTCACTCCCCCTCTCACCTTCTTCATCCAGATTTCAGCGACCAGCTGTTAGAGGTGGTTGGTCTGGAAGGGGCAATAGAGATGGGACAGATCTACACAGGACTGAAGAGTGCAGGACGCAGACTCGCCCAATGTGCCAATGTCACCATCAGGTCAGAACCTCACGTCTCTCAGCTGTCCTACATTTCATCCATCCCTTCCCTTCCCCATTATCCACACTTCACCTAATTTGTCCCCCCACACTATTCACCCTTTCTTTCAATCCTTCTGTTCAGCCAGCTGAAGACTGAGCGTGCTGCATCCAGGGAATTGTCTCTTTTATATATATATATATATATATATTTATTTTATAAAATATTTTCTTTCGGCCAATCACATCTGAGTATAATAAATGATGGGTTTTTTTTCCACAACAAACTAAAGCTAGCTTGGAAATATAGCATCACATATGGTTTCTATGGTCGTCACTTGCATTTGGAAAACATTCGGCCAACTTTTATGATAGATAATGCTTTCTTCTTTTTTCTTTATGCACTGTGTCCTTGTGAAAGTAAGGGGTGAGATTTTTAGTTTGTCATGATATATAACTGAGTGGATGATGGTCAGATATGCTTATTATGCTATGTTTATATAGTCTACAGTGCAATAATGCAGCCAAAAACGGGCCGGGGGAAGGGTTAGTTGGTCCGAGTGGATACGTATATGCTTGTAAACAGTAATGTAAATGAACTACTTATGAACATAGCTCATGCAAACGTTTTGATTTGGTCTGTCGTAGGTGTACTACAGAACTTAGACAGGTTGCTGCATGCATATGTAAGTGTATGTGACTTATCTATTAAATTCTTGGGGCTATTAGTGGACATTGTCAGCCAGTGAAACCATAGACAAATCAGCAATGGCAACGGGAGAAATTAATTATGTTACAGGTCCAAGCATACTGTGGCTAATTTTGATGGTTGTGAGACCTACTTTTGTCCAAATTAAGTGTTTTTCATTGAGTTATTGTTCTTGCATGCACAGTACTGATTCAATGAGGTGACTTTTTTACTAAACTGCTCATATTTTCCTAGACAAGAATTAAAAGGACATTCATTACAGTCATTCTCCCATACTGTGTCTCCCTAGCTGGAGAGACACGCATGAAAAGCTTAAACCAACATTGAGTGTGTATGTGTGTACAGTGGGTCTGTGAGTTTAAAGAGTGGGGGCCTGTCTGGGAATGGGTCTCATGGGAACAAAGGGTGCAGTGTTTGACCCTGTGCTGGGACAGTGTGAACAGGCCTCCCGTGCCTTGGAGGTGTGTGTGATCTGACCCTCATAACCTCCCGCCCCACTCATCCCTTCCCTCTCTCTCTCTCTTCCTCTGTGTATACAGGACGTCCCGACGGTTGCCCATGCAGATCGATGGTGAACCATGGATGCAGCCCCCATGCACAGTGAGAAAGGGAACTCCACACTGTAGTATTAGAAATCACACACCACATTTACGTCCACATTAAAATGTCCATTACCTTGTGATGAAGGTAATAAGTTGATTTTTGTTTTTCAAAAGTCATGGGAACACAGTAAGAATTAGAGAACAGCACAAATTGAAGTATGCTGGCATTCTCGACAAGCTTCCACAGCACAGCACAACTTCACATAGTGGAGGTTTTTACAATTCAGTTGTTCATCAGAGATATCCACAACAAAATAGAGTCACAAAAACAACTTTGATTTCTCGTGCTGCAAAATTGAGACTTTGGGGAGGTGCACAACAATAACTGGGGGGCAGTCAGGTTGTGGTCAAACAGGTCTGAGAAAGCGAAGCTGATGCTGTCAGACGCCCTGACAGGGATGTATGCAGAAACGCTGACTATAAATAGACCTACATTATGTGATTTTAAATCGATTTATTCAGGCAGAAAAACCAGGGCTGTCAATGATTAAAAGTGCACTGCTTTAATCACATGATTTGTTTAGTTAATCCCACCGTTTTTAGAAATTCAAATTTTGCCTAATGAAAAGATTTTTGACGTGTTTCTAAATCTGATTGGACAATATATATGTATATAGACTATACATATTTAAATCAAACACAGGTATTTTCCATCACATTCTCTCTCTTTCTCATCTCCCTCAGTTCTACATACGCATGTCCCTAAGATTTTGTTCTCCGTGCTTTGTTCTTGTCTTGTTACAAGAAATATAGATGGGCAATTCAGGATTTGTCTTTTGAAACTTTGAGGTGGGTTACTGGAAGGTGTCCATATAGCAGGCAGTTCCTTCAAACAAATCATTTCTCCGTGACGAATCCGTACTTTCCAAGCAAACATCACTGTGCTCAGCTCAGGAGTCTGAATTCAAGAGGAAATTCGTCACAACCGAATAGAGCTTTCACTTCCTGAACAGTCAGAAATAAACACACTTTCTCTCCTTTGTAACTTCACTGATCTGTTAGGACCTGTGAATACAGCACAAAGCTGTTGTAATTCAGTAATTTGTCTCTTTGAATTTGAAGTCTCTTCCATTCACTTGTGAAATTGTCAAATGACAGAACACACACAGGACTGATGTACCAAACAGCTCCCACCACATTGCAGCATCACTAATTTTTCTGCACATAGAATCCACAATCACATGGTACTGGCCAAAATGGATGTAAAAACTAACAAAAATGAAATAATAGGCTCAAGAAATGTTTTGTTTGTCTACATGTGTACGCATTAATTAATTATCTTCATGTATCTGTGTTCAATTTGTTATTGTCTGTATCACAATAATCTCAAATAACTGGAGTACTTTATTATTATTATCATTATGACTCACACAAAAAGTTAGTGTTCATTTTGTATAAAATGTCAGATTAGATTAGAATCAAAATTTCAAATTGTTTGTGAATTTACTGATGTTCTTTTTGGCCTTGCACATACAGTACTGCTGCAGCTGTCTTTGTCCCCCTCTCCCCTATAGACTTTTCTCCACCATTATCAAACCGTCTAACGTCACATAATGATGATGAATACATGAGTATAGACTCATGTATTCATCAGTCATCTCATACCATTTAAAATATCTTTTAAATTCTCATTGTAGGCCTTAATGGAGGCGTCAGATGCAATTCATCTGCAAGGTCACAATAACTGATTTCATAACATTCTGCTGTGAAAAGACAGGAAATGATGAGTAGACCTGGTATATTTATCAGTATTGGAGAACAGCTTGTTGCATAACCCAAATTACTTGTCTCTTTTCATTGATTTTCATCTGAGATGGAAACAGATTTTCCCTCCCTCTGATGTCCTTTTCTGACTTTTTTTGCAGGTCAGAATCACACATAAGAACCAGGTTCCGATGTTACTGGGCCTGCCTCACAAGACACCATTCTTTTTCTTCAAGAAACGCAACCGGAGCCGGGATTAAGGGATATGTGTGGACACACAAATGCATCCGCACATACACACACACAGTCACACAGTCACACACATGCGCACATACGCACATGCCATTTACTACATAAACAGCTCCATCAGATGACTGGTACACTGTGTTCAGAATGTAGGCATACATTAACATGATTACACTGAAAGTGGAACATTCCTGATGTCAGTATGCCTAAGGACAATTCATTCCAAATGGGTCTCATGGTGATGGCACCCAAAATCCCAAGCCTGTCAGTATACTGACCTATTCCTGTGTTAGTTTTTCTCTAAACCTCCATCCCAACCATGAGTTTAGTCCCAGCCACTTGTAACAGCCATGTTTCTCATCTCCTCAGCCTGAAATCTCAACCATATAACAGTAACACTGCCTGCTGAATAGATTTTTGGCTTTGGATCCTGGGAGATAATCTATACCCTCTGTGAATTGAATTTCCTATGCTGAACAATAACAGTATTAATATCAATAATAATAGGAAGAAACAGAAGAAGTCATACTGTATGCAAAGGCAGAGATTCTCACGAATTCCACAGCAAGACTATCAATTACTTCAAATATAACCATAACATTCTGAATGGAATATCCAAAAGAATATGGTCATATACACAAACCAATTTCAGGAAATATGATTATGACTTCAAGAACATGTGAGACCTCTCAAGATGACCAAAATATTCAACATGTCAAAAATCCATCCGACCAAACATTGCTTGGCCAAACTTTTGGCCAATTAATCAGCTCAACTCAGTGACTACTAAATCATTGTTGTGTTTGTCTGCCTTAACTGAGCACAGTAGTGTAAAGATGGGCTGTTCAGGTTAGCCTCTGCACATAAACAAAAATGTCCAGCCAAGCTCTGAAATGATTTTTTAAAATTGTGTTTCAGATTAGGAAATCCCAGGTACAGGAGGGTTAATCATAAAGAAAGGTATGTGAAGTTGAAAAGTGTGTGGGATGGAGGATTAAATTAAAACCATACAAGATGTACAAAGAGACTTTAAGGAAAGAAATGGATAGAATACACTAAATGGAAAGAAAAGAGGAGGTACCAGAGGTGAAGTGAAAGTGGTATATTTGTCTCCTAGACCAGCGAGTAAATAGTGTAAGATCCCCTCTAGGTAAAAAACCAGTGTGAATAATGGAACAGCACTTGCTTGTAAGGGCGCTGACTACAAGGTCTCCGCACAGACTGGCAGTCCAGTACAGGAGAAAAAGGCTCATCCATTATTGACATGTTTTGTTTGTGGTTTGGTGACAGTTGTGCATAACGGTGGCCTGCGGTGGGAGCAAACATGGAGGCATTTTAGACCCTTTGCATCAGGATTGTTTAAAACAAAGACTTAGACGATCTGGATACAGACCTTAGGATGGTGTGTTATTACCATCGAAAGCAGTCCATAGGCTACAACTCGACCACAGGAGACAGCCTTTCTGGTGCATCTTGCTCTCCTCTGGAACACAACATGTCCTGATGGTTGGTGCGTTCTAACACTACCATCCAGATCTAATCGACGACAGCATCCGTGCAGCTCATGCCATTGGACACTTCTAGTGGGACAAGGATTGAAATAAATCCTCTCAAGGGTATAACAGCGGGGCCCTCAGGGTTTTGTTTACCAGAGCATTGACATGGGGACTAAATTTACCCCTCTATTTCAGGGAGGGTCTATCTATCCTCCTGTGAAATTCTATGCCTAATTACCATGTCAAACATCAACTCACAATGTCAAGTGTGCTGTCAGTGTGCAACTCGTCCCTCTCTCCCTCTCCCTACTGCAAAGAGCTTCACTGAGAATTCATGCTTTTCTAAGAAAACCAAGATGTGCCGGCTGTGGAACAGAGATTAAATAGGAGGAATTTGGCTTTCTCTAGAAAATGTGGCAATGTTAACACGTAAAAAAAAAAAACAAGAAAATTGTCTAGGATCTGTTGCAGTGGCGAGTGATGATCAGGGGGCTTAATCACACAGTATTCATACAGAATGTATCCAACATAAATATGTTATTCTCCCAACAATATTGCAAACTATACTAATTGTGCAAACACAGTATATGTATATCTCTGGAAAGTAGGTGTAGTGCACATACTGTATACTGTACCCACGAATGTGTTTGATATATCTTTGTTATTAATGTGGAGTGCTTAGCTTAGAGGGGTTCAGATCAGTATTTCTCAGTCAGCCACCAGGCAGACTTGGTACATTCACTCTCCAAAGGCACTTTTCCTCATTCAGTCTAATTCACATCAGTTTTATTTGGATTACTATCTATCTCGCCCCAATTTATTCTTTGCCAGTGAACAGAAACCAGAGTGAAGCTTAATGTGCTTACGCCACATTATCAAGGTAATTCACTGTACATGATGATTAGCATTTTTCCATTCAGCTCAGACATCTGGCTGTGCCGTACTGTGAGAGTATGTTTCTATTCAGCTTGATCATTAACCCTCAGTTAACTTGCACGCACAAAAACAGATAATGCAAGTAACCTGCTTACTTTCAATCCTCTGTAGTAACCAGATTTCTCCCTTGGCCAACAAATCTGATGTCATTATACAGCAAAAAGGAGTTTGTCAAGAAAATTAAAGAAGTTACAAACCTGCTTTGCACAGACTTACACCTCACTAATTTTGCAAGCACTGTAATATTCACAATTATTTCCAACTGGCAAAGGAACAATGTGACTGTCCATGCATTTGTACACCGTCAGTATTTGTCCAGATTTCCATCTGGTTCTAACTGTGGATGTTGGAAAAAAACCCCAACAGAAACTCAGTTAAGTGTATACTCACTGAATTTCCACTTTATTTGATATTTCTGAGACCAGATTACTGTTAAAAGTGAGGAATAACCAGGTAACTGGAGAGCATGTAAACATGTAATGGTTCAACCAAAACCGATCTATTCACTTCACTGTGGCAGTTTCATCTGCCGCCATTCCACCCCATAAAATTTTAAATGTTCTGTCAAAGGAATGGTTAGTTTGCATCAGCAGCCACAGTTGTCCTCTATGAGATTAACTGCTATGGAAGCTTGATACGGCCACTGTTCAATTAACTGTAGTACGGCATGGCCAAAGTGTGCACAGTGGAACGGTGTTTTTAAGTTTAACTCACGTACAGCACCATCTCACTAATAGAGACATCAATTAGAGTGTAAATGTGTGCAGGATCTATAAGATGTATGGGGAAATCTGCCTTTAACCACTCAGACATGCAACAGATAACGGTGTCGGGCAGAATGACATTACCAAGATGTGCTGGTGGTACAAACTGAACCCCAGTATAGGGTCAGGCTTTGATCCCTTTACACCCTTGTTCCCTTTAAAACACACTGAGTCATCACTCTTGCACCGAGGCCCCCTGTAAACACATGGGACATACAACATAAACCTTCAGTCCTTCAGGTTGTACCAGCATCATCCAGTTGAGTAGTTAATGTTTTAAATATACTTAAACCCCCGTATTAATTGCCCCTTTACTTGTAGTTGTCCCCAGTGGAGCCTGGGCGGCAAGAGAGCTCAGTGGGAAAAGAGTGCATGTTTACAGTTACATTACATTTATTGAAAGAATGGTTTTAAACAGATATATTATCAAGTGTACATATTTGTTCATAATATTTTATCTCAAATTAGATGACATCACCGCATGTGTGCTGAAACAGAGGAATGAAAACAAACATGAAAGACCACGCTCAATATTGCAGCTCCCTTTTCTTCAAAA
Organism: Brotula barbata; assembly: GCA_900303265.1. Classification (NCBI taxonomy): domain Eukaryota; kingdom Metazoa; phylum Chordata; class Actinopteri; order Ophidiiformes; family Ophidiidae; genus Brotula; species Brotula barbata. The sequence goes on from OMNV01019834.1 coordinate 100,852, forward strand.
TGCTAAAATGGCTGTTCATATTTATTCTTTGCTTAAAAGTCCATTTATCTGATATATTTATTTGTTGTTTTCATGTTTGGTAGCATGTTTATGATGCTTTGCAAGAAACAACAGCAGATGCCAGATTTGCAGTTCGAAGTTTCCACGACAGTAGTCCATCCTGATTTACGATCAGATTAAGAGGAGCCTTCATGAACACCCACACAGAGACTGTCTGAGCGAATTTCTAATGTCTGCCACAACTCATGTCTAGTCTTGTCCTTTGAAACAATCAATTACAGTAACAAATAAATGGAGCCATTCTGTGCCCACAGCCTTGCACAGACCTCCAACAGAAGATAGACACACAAAAAAACTAATAAAGCAAAATAGAAGTCCTCAAATGTGATGGTTGTTTTCAGTGACTCAAAATGACCTAAAACTAATTTAATTTGACTCTCATTGTCAGAATCTAACCGACTGAGTGTAGCCAATATAAGAGTGGTGCATATAAATGTTTGGCCACCCAGTGGAGTGTGTTTTTGTTAATGTTTTATATTCTGTACCAGATTACATCAATCAGTAGCAGAGGACAGCCTGCTTCTTGTTTTAATGGATTGCTGTGATGTGCTTCCACTGAGCTGATCTGTATGAGCAAACAAGAGAGGTGATATCTACATCTATCTTTATCTACAGGTTGGGTTTCCTGGAGTATGTTTATGACTCTATATCTGCTGCCTATTATCCCTCAGATAATTGACTGTGTCAAAGCTTAAGCACATTTATTTTGCTATCTTAAGTCAAATTAAAGGCAAAATCCACCCTCGGGCCCTGGTGTATATTTATATATCTGTTATTACATTCCTGGAATTATTTTGTCCACTCTTGTCTACTGCCATGTGTCATGTGTAAAACTACTGAGTTACCAGTTTATGAGCTATGCCTGTCTAATCTAATCCAGATCGTGTCACACTGAGATGGATGTGTCAGTCTGAGTGATATCAAGGTAAATGCAGATCAGATTGTGCCAGGAATTCCTGGTGACAAGCTATTTCAAGCCCTATTGATAAGCCGATTAGGTCACACGATACAGTGCAGTGCTACACACAACCTCAAAAATGATTATGATTGACAATAGAATAAATTGGTAACTCAAAAGGTATTATCGCTACACCGTAAGTGTTAGTATCCAGGTTAGAAATACACCAACAAACAAGAAAGAGGAATAGAAATAGATCACCCCGCTCATTGCAAAGCAGTATTCTGAAGGATTTTTCCTTTCTGGGTTACATGTTACTGTATCAGGTTAATATTTGAAGCCCTCTGTGAATTGAATTACCACATGGCTCCCATTTGTTATTACTTAGCTATACTTTCATTAGTCAACACAATCAGTTAAAGAGATTGTCATACATTTCCATCTGCTCACCCCCCTCCCTGGTGTGTAACTACCTCCACCCCCACCCTTTGCTTCACCCATCCTCTTTGAGCTGACTGCCCTTCCTCCCAAAGCGATGTTGTTCTCATCGTGGGACAGATTAGCTGTATGGAGTGACATCAGAGGGACAGATGCAGCCTAATGTTGTAATGCTCCACGTGTACAATGTCAAACTATAGACAAACACAACGTACAGAGTGGACGTTCCTATTCACAAATCACATGGCCAATTCTACATATCATGATTGTGCAATGTGAAGAGGAGGCTCACAAACCATCCTGAGGGAATAAAATAATCATGAACACGGCTAATCAATTAATCTATGGGGACTGATAAATTCTGCATCTGCGGTATGACCCCTTTGTCCCCCCTCAGGGTCAGTACGGCAGGACTTTACGCCCATAGAGGGTCAAGGGCAGACATTTGCCCATCTCCAGGATGTGATTGGATAAAACAAGGCTGGAGAGTCAATATCAGTCTCTGCAGTGTATCTGTCTGTATGTGATTTTCTCTGTTGTTAGCTGTTGGCATTTTGATGGACAGAAAGATTTACCAAATAAACAGAATTGATTATGGTTGGTTGATTATGCATTGTGTGCCTTTTCTTTAATCACTCCATCTATTGGACGCTGATTGTAGCAGAGCAGCAGGCTCGGCTTTCTACTTAAGCTGATTAGATTTGAATTGGACCAAACAGTTTGGGGCTTTTATGTTAATGATGCACTGTGGAACATTAAACCGCACACCTTTGTTCTTCAAAACATGTATACTCACTTTTGATAGGATCACAATATAGAACAGAGTAACTGTCTGTTAGCAGCTCATTATCTCCGTTACATCAGTCAAACACATAGATTCACACCTCTGTGTCATGTAGTGTAACTACGGTATGCTCTCTGTTAACTTCACGTGTTATGTGTTGTGTTCCATGTGCTGGGCCCCGTACGCTTTAATCTGTAGTCCTGTAGCCTCCTGCAAAACTGGAAATATTAGTAGAGGAAATAAAAGAAAGCATGGTTATACAACTAACTACTTCAATCTGCCTTTGGCGAGGCATCTTGAGTATGGCTGCTAAGATAACAAGGCAGGAATTATCTCCCAAAGTGCTATTAATAGCAGGCAAGTCACATCTCGTCCCTTGCTTGAAAAGCATCCTGTGCCCCAAGGCAATATTTCCCTATTTTTGCTCTTTTGTGCAAATTGACAGACATCTGCAAGCTTGGACAGAGTGACAGGATTCTCCATTCAGTGTGTGTACTCTATTACATCGGCTGTGATTTCACTTGTGGTGAGATTGAGGGGAAGTTTATGGAATGTCTGTAGGATTTAGAATTTTGTCTTTGTGTCCATGTTCATGAATGTACATGTTGGATAGTAATTGCACACTAGTGAGGTCAAAAGGATGTAGTGAAAGAAATCCTTTATAACATCACACAATCAACATCAAAATACTGTGATGCTTCCTGAAAGAAAACTTTAAAAAGGGGCTCCACTAATTTTACAAACCAGATTTAGTTTATTGATTATGGAGAGCATTAGTCAGCATGTGGAAATAAAATGCCTTTGTACAGACAACAACAAATAAAAACGCTGAATCCAATGTTAAGCAGATTGAGCCTCCAATTTTTGTTTTTCATCACCAAGATGAAATAACTCTTTGATGCCATTAACATTGGTTTATCTGACATTTATAGAAGCCTCGTACAGTTGTTGTTTTCAAATGCTAAGAAGTGCTCCCATAAACTAGATACTGGATGCATTCCGATTGTGGATGAACATGTTTTTTGTACCAGGCAGCTGCTGTATTTTGTGGACAGATCATAACTTTAATCGTAAAAAATTCTGTCCAAATAAATATATCTGTGGATGTATTGAATAGAATAAAAAGAATGTAGAAGAAGTTTCCGTCTCTCATCTCTATCTGGGAGATAAGAGAGCATATTTGAAAGACAGTTCAAATTTGTGAAATAAAATGACAGATGGAGAGCGAGGCTCAGAGTGGGGTATTATTCTAATAAAAGATTAAAGTTTTTAGGGTTGACCAAATTATCTTACATGTTGGGATAAACCAATCTACAATAAAGCCAAAAAATTACTAAATATCGTAACAATAGGGTTAGAAGTTTAAAAAAGAAAAAAGATTGACAAGAAACGCCTAAGAAAGACATCCTTTGTTGTTGTTGCATTCATGGTTGTTGGGTACAGGGTTCTAAAGTTATGCAAAAAATTAAACATTGAACCCTAATATACTTTTCCTGAAACACTTACACAGTGGAATTTTGGTAAACGGGCATCTCCGTGTTTTTGAGTAGTCCTGGTTTAGAGTCTAGAGTGAGCACAATGTCCTCACCTGGCTTGGAGACCGGGATTAGCCCTCTTTGTACCCAGGCAGCACTGACCTGACTGTTGTGTCAGTGTGACACTAACCCATAGCCATAGTTGCTGAGTGTATAAGCCTTGTCAAGGGAAAGGAAATTACAGCTTTAAATCTTTCCCTGCCTCCAGACACCCACGACTCTCACACTCACAGCCAGAGAGAAAGGTATGTACACAAGCAGCATGTCACCCCAGCATATGGCACATTTATTTCAGGAAAGAATAAGAACAGCAACACAATGTGCTCACACCACATGCCACCCACCACATCCGAATCAACCCAGAGCTGCAATCTCCAGTTCAATAGACCTGAGTGACCTGGTTTGAAATAATCGCAACGTGAACGGAAGGGTTTTTTTTTTCAAATATCAATTAGCTTCTTTCAAAAATGTGTGGTATCAAATGATTCTTTTTGTGGCTTTGGTTCAGTTGCCTTAACGATGTGGTAAAATAGCAACACAAGATATACACCGTGAAGTGGTTTTACAGTAAATCTGAAACCTTGAGTCCCCAGTAACAAACGAAGATGACAGATGTCATTTAATACTGATTAGTGAGAAGAGAGACATTATACTGATCTGTTTTGCTCACTGTAATATTATTGTTGTGGTTTTTAATAATAAACCCGTTCGAGTTAGCTTCTTACCTTGCTTGACTTGGGTTTCGTGTATTTTTTTTTCTGTAGTTTTTCTTTGATTTCATCTTGCGTGTGCTTGCTCATATTTTGGAGAAGCTAAATTAAGTCTAACGTCTAAAATAAATAGTGTAAGAAAAAAATCTATGTCCTCTGCTATTTATGGCATCACACACTTGATTATACAACTGCATTTGGCTGGTGATATTTTATTCAATCCCACTGCACCCCACCTCCACATTTTTCAGTACTATTTCTCTGTGTGGAGTGCGTATCCCTGAAATACAAGCTGTTTGACATTGGCTTTAGACCCATCCATCGACCAGCAAATATAGCACTGTTATAGCATGTATATAGTGTGTGTACTTGTCTGTACCTGCTATTACTTCTCCAGTAGGTCGATAAGCTCCACATCATGGCTGCAGGGATTTGGTGGGGATTATAGTTTTCATACCACCTGTTGGAAATGCCAGATTTGTGTCAAACATTTAGTGATGTTCGCAGTGAGGCAATAGTTTATATGAGTTATTCCTAATTTAGTGATAGTGACAGGGGCAGCGTCTATGTGACCTCTAACATTTAGATCATGTGTATCTGTCTGTAAACACATGTGCAGGGAAATTTTATTTTTAGATTTCTATCACAACACAGTTTTTCTTTCTCTCAATTTGTTGATTCTCCCACCACTATGACATATAGCCTCAAGATGGATTAACTTTTAAAAATTAACTTGGGCTATCGTTTATTTATTTATTAAATAAAGTGGCCATCGTAAAATCTCAGAAGTGCCCTCTAAATGCCCTGGTGTTTATTACAAGCTTCATCATCTGGGGAGCATGACATTGCCAAAAGATATTGTTTATTTTGGCTCCAGTTTATCTAAGAAAAGTCCAGGGAAGTCAATGACAAGGATTCGTCCTCTGGTTATTGTAATATTCAAAGCAAATCTTGTCAAATGACATCACTTTTCATCAAAGCCCGGACCATCAATTTGCAGTCAATTTGGTTGTATTCAAAGGGGGTTGTATGAATATACCTTTTAAAATGATCTAAATGTAATTTCTGACCGTTGCATGCTGATAAAAACAACAACAAGTCGGTCACTAACGTTTTCAGGGGACGTTGTGTTTGAGTACGTTTCAACTGTAGCTGGCCCTTTAAGAAACATCTCAGCCTGGCTGGCACGGGAAAAGTGTGAATGAAATCCAGCCATTCATAAAAATAAGCCAAAGCTACATTGTGATTGGTCAAACGGAACCATGTGCATAATTCATGACCTCCTGAAAAATCATTGGCTACTCACTTTGATGGACAGCGCTTACTGACCAATAAGCGTTTGTCTCCGTGTGCCGCTCGAGCCCAGGGGAAAACCGACCGTGCCATTAACGAAACGCTCAGTCAAGTTTTATGAGTCGAAGGAGCCACATCAGTTTAGCCGTGCGCGACGACTGTAAGACTGTTGACACGCTCTTTAAAAACCAAATTTGTGGATATTTCTGCTTCATTATTTCGAAATAAAGGACGTGTACATATACAACGAAGGTAAGTTGCAACATTTATTTTGGTGCGAATTTCTTTTTACGAACAATTTCGTGCTCATACACTTCCCTCACGCTCTTTAACTAAACGAACGCAACGCCATCTTCTCCATAAGATTTACTTAAATTGGCAACCATTTTCTGACGAGTTTTAACTGCGTTTGAACACACGGATTGAGTCGGTCCTTTTCAACTCGGCGTGTCGTACGCGGCCGTCGGTTTGTCGGACTTTTTGTTATCACG
>OMNV01019837.1:4701-15987 GCA_900303265.1 Brotula barbata
TGGTCCCCGGCCGCTGCTGTGTGTGTGTGTGTGTGTGTGTGTTTGTGTTTGTGTTTGTGTTTGCATGTGCATGTGTGTGTGTGTGGGGCTCCACAGCGGTTAGTAGCAGCAGTTAAATGGCATCACGGGGCAGAGAGAGCTGAGCCTCGGGGCATCTCTCCAGCCGTGCTGCTCTCCTCTCCGTGTCTCTCTGAGTGCCAACGCTCTCATCTTCGGTCTTCTTCTTCTCTGCTGGAAAAATCTTTCCCGCCGCCAAACGGAGACGCATGCAGTTTTAAAGAGAGACGGTGCGCTCTCCTTGGCATAGTCGTTGACCTTCTTCCTCGCTTGTCGGAGGTGAGCGGCTCCAAACCTCCCCCAAGGGGGAAAGAGATGACGTCTTTTTGTGACATTTCAGGTTTTGCCTTTCTGCTCTTCAGGAGTTTGTGGATTTGAATGTGTTGTGACAAGACGACCGAGCGGTATGACATCATCGGGTTATCGGCCGTGTTCCGCACCTGACGGGAGTCGTGTTGCGTATCGTGAGGCGGCTCAAGCGGATCGATTCGTTGGTCCGGGGTTCAGGATAAACAATGACCGCGCTTGTCTCGTGTCACAGGATGAGCCGGAGTCTAAATCCTCACATCCTCATCCCGCTAAGTCTCTCATCTATCCACTCTCTGACAGACGCCCGCAGGGTCGGACCCGGACAGTCCTCATTCAGCCTTACCAGGCCTCGCACGTGCTCACCTCCGTGTAACACGTGAGCTCGTAAACAGCAACACACACCTTCATGAGTCCAACAGTTTCAAAACGTGAAAATCAAACCCTGCTCTCCGTTTCTCACCGTTTCCTGTCTAACTCTGTGATTGATGTGCTTGTTTTCCCCCCGAGCTTTGCTTGAATGCAGGCCTCCTCATATATACATCACATGTCCAATCTCCTCATCTGTCCCTGTCCCTGTCCCTGTCCTCCATCGTTATTTTTGATCAGGCTGCACGGTGTTGAAGCTGATTGATGGCGGTGACGCGAAGCTACCAGATCGTGCACACCGATTATAAAAAAATCTGATCTGGGTCACGTGTAGGCAAAAAAGTGGGGAAAATGGTTATTAGGACCACTTCATCCTGGATCGAAGGGTTGCCGGTCCGATCCCCAGCTCCTCCATATGGAGGGTTTCTGGGCAACCCAACAGGCAGTCAGGCCTCCATCACCCCAAAATAAGATGAGTTTCCTGTTTGCAGCCTTTCCACTGACGCGACAGGCTGCCGTTTACGACTCGTAACGTTTCTGTCCACGTGGCTCCAAACCATAAACTTACAAAAATGACTGTGGTTTTCTGGCCATCCTAACAGGGAGGAGCAGCCGATTCCACATCTTTGATCACCTCCACAGGCAAGATTTCACTCGAAACGTTCACGCTGCTCCTCTCAGCGTCAGCGGGGAGGGCTGAGGAAACTCTTAAATGCTTTATGTGATCATGTGGAGCCGTGGCAGGCTTTCAGCTGGAATTAAACCGTAAATTCAGAGCAGCTTTATGACACCAGGATGTGGCTTTGCTTCTTTGTGGGCATGGCGGCAGACCTCCCTGGCCTGTGGGAGACTCTCCGCGCTTTTATTACACGTCTGAAGGAGGAAAACAAACGGCGTGTTCCACGTACGAAGGTGTAAATATGACTTTCACATTCACACACAGACGGCCGAGGAGGAGCGGGGGGGATCGAACCGGCAACCCTTCAATCACCGGATGATCATCCTACCCCCCTAAGCCAAGTCGCGTCCAAGTCCGCGCAATCATCAGACGTCAAAAGTCATTCGAACTTCCTGCTCTACCTGCACATATTTCCACTTCCTGTCCCAAAGAGGAACCAGCTGATGGAGTTCTTCTTACTGTCTTCGTCCTGTCTATAATCACGTGTGTACCAAAGACAACAGGCGTTTATATTACAAACACACGTCACGTGACCGGCAGCTCAACAGGCATCGCGAGTCGAGCCGCAGATTCATCAATCGTGACAACGCCGACGCGTGTCAAGGATCCATTGTCTCATGTGTCTCATCCCATCATCCTTTCCCTCAGATGAAGTCACCCAGCCTGCACCGGCGCCGATTTGTGCCGATTCTGATCCTGCTTTGATTATTTTAGCCTTAATCAGACTTTCACGTTGACGTGCCGATTCACACGCTCGGCCCGGTCTCGCCGCGGCGTCGGATGAGCGGAGGTGTTAGATGTTATTCTTACAGAGACAGCAGGGCCTCTAATTACAGAGCAGACCGTCTTTTTTTTTATTTATTTATATCTCACTGCTCATTCATCTTTTCTTCACAGCCATATTTTCTAGGCCAAGCGAAGGTTCCACTCCAGTTGTCATGCCAACAGATTAGCGTGCTCTTATGTCGTCTCTACAGTCGGCAGTAGAGTCGAGGAGTGTGTGTGTTTGTGTGTGTTTTCTCCTCTGCAGGATCCCTACGCTGCAGAGACGCGCCAACACACACGGACACACACACACACTCTTGGATTAGCATATTCGGAATAACACACACGTACATGCAGACTCAGCCTTAAATTGTCTCTGATGAAGAGAGTCTGACGACGGCTCGGAGACGTTTTGTGGCAAATTCTGGTACAACGTGTGTTTTAAAGAGCCGTTTTGGTGTTTATTTATATATTTTTGAACTCACTTAACTGCCAACTGCTACACAGTGAATCATAGTGTCAAATTTATTTATTTCTCTTTTAGTCGGTGTATTAAAGCCTCAGAAATCAATCACAGGAAACGAACTGCGAAGGAAACACAGATGGTTTCCACATTAGCAGATACGCAAACAGATACTGAGGTACATAAAGTATTTTTTCAGTATATTTGATGGTTTTCCCTGGTACAGTTGTGCATTTTTGCATTTGTGTGATGTTTATTATGATTATTAATGAATTTAGATACCTGTGAAGTTTACTGTTCAAAATGTTTTCACCAAGATTTTTTTTAATCGTTGATCGTCACTTTTTACTCTTCTTCTGTTGGATTTGTTCGCCATCCGCAAAACAGGAAGTAGACTCATATTTTTGTCATGCTAGCGCTGGAATGTTCCTTGACGACAGCTTTCTTTACAGACCATAACAAAGCGGTTTTCTCTCTTTTTCTGTCGTCTTTTTCTGTCTGTTTTCTGAGGAACCACTGACTCTTCCTACACCTGGTGGACAAGTGGTGAATTACAATATCTGACAAGGAGAAACAATTCACTTTGGATCCACAGAGACAAAGTTAGAAACCACAGCTTTAAAATTCTATTCTAATAAAGTTTCAACAAGAGATACCGAGACTCAGCTCGGCGTTCTCGCTGTGAACGATCGTCGTCTGTCTCCTCTGATGCATCATTATTTTTCTAACAGGATCTAAATGAGGTAGAGCGAGAGAATGAGCGAGCATAATTCAGCCTGGTCCGGTTATTTTTAGGCGTCTGTTTTAAAAGCATCAGTTTTACAGCTCCTGTCATCTTGGACTCATTTCTCTCTGCTCTGATTCTTGGTTCTCTCTCTCTTTTTTTCCCACTGCTGCTTCTTTCACCACCAAACCTCAAACAAGTCGTCCAGCTGCTTATGTAACCTGTCGGACTGTTCTGTTTTTTTCCGCGGTATTTCATAGATGTGTGAGTCGACAATCAGACTCATGCGCTGATCTTTATCCAGTCAGACACAAACTTCATCCTTCTCTCCTCATTGTTGTGAACTTTTTCGGAAAAGTGGACGTCTGCTCACCTCAGTGTTTGTCTCTACAGTCCTAGCCAGGTTAGCTCGCTAGCTAACAATAACACATTAGCGTTAGCACTAGCTTTCCAGCTAACCTTAGATATTTCCACAGATCTTGTCGTAATGCAGGGAGTTCCTCGGCTCTTTCACCCCGGCTAGCATCTTTCTAGAGCTCATTCTGTGTATTGAATGTTGACATATTGAGATTGTGTCTCAACTTAGTGGAAAGGTTTTAGCCGAGTCATCACGTGAGGCAGGAAGTATGCATGCTTTGCCAGCAAACATTGGAGACAGGCCCATACACGTGAAATATCATTCAAATTGAGAATGACTAAGCATTTTTTGTTATCAGAGCGATGTTTGCTATCATACATCAGTCTGGTGAGTCCAAATAGGATTTATTTTTTCTCGCCACTCAGTCTTTAGCTGTGTCCATTAGTCTCCCGTGTAGAGGAGGTGTTGGCACTGTGATAGACAGGCCACCTGTCCAGGGTGGACGCTGCCTCTTGTACAATGATTGGGACAGGCTATTTCCTGACAGCTGTCACAGGAAACGTCCGTCATGATTGTGATTTGTGATGGGTTTGCACAGGTCTCTCAGTGTGACTAAACCAAATCCTGCAATGCTGGGACAGGAACTTCTCTTCATGGTAAATGGTAAATGGACTGCATTTATATAGTGCTATCCAAAGCACTGTACAATGTTTGCCTCTCATTCATCCATTCACCCATTCATTCACCCATTCACACACCGACTGCTCCTTGTCGGGAGCAATTCAGGGTTAGGGTCTTGCTCAGGGACCTTCGACATGGACGGGCTGGTGGGATCGAACCCGCAACCCTTCAATCACTAGGCGACCACCCTATCACCTAAGCCATGTCGCCCCATGTTCCATGTAGTCCTAAATCCTCAATGTGAAAGAGGCTTCGACAGAGTACGAAAACGTTGGTAGTAGGAGCAGGAAATCTTTTTGTACTGTCAAGACGCCATGTTGCGTACCATCCAGACATCAACTCAAGTTGACGTCTTAATGGTGTCCAACTGGTCCAAACTCTGTCCGTCAGAGCTCATGGGTTACGATTGACAGCAGGTTTACACAGAAATCAAAGTCCAGGGTAGCGGCGCTCATCGTTATGCTGGTAGTGACAGTCGAGCAGCATTTGTCAGGTTTTCATTGGAAGCTGTGGGTTATGTCAGACTCATTACCCCAGATCGGTAATGAATGTTTAAGCTGTCAGCTGTTCTCTCTGCTTTGATGTTTCACATTACATCAAAGCAGAGAGAAAATGACACTTTTGTGAATATACAAGCGGTTTCATTGTGCAGCAGTTTGGGAGCGGAGGATTCTCCATCATGGGACCCCTGTCTGCGAACACAGAGAACATTTTGTAAAGGGGGTAGAAACAAGACAAACAGTTTGTGGTGGTGACGGTTCTGGCGGCTCGTCGGCTCTCTGGGTTTGGCTGTTCTTTCCAAGCAGCTGGCTGCAGGACACAAAGACACTTTCTGTCATCCGTCCGCTCTCCTCCTTCATCACGGCCGAACCACAAAAAAATCTGTTTATCCTTCGTCTGTACGATCTGAAGGTGCGCAGCCAGCGAGGTTTGTGAATCAGCAGTATCGGCTGACAGCAGGAATTACTTTTCATTACCTCCTAAATTGATTCATGAGATGTGGAGTTCTTGTTCCAGTGGCCGGTCACCTAGAGCGATCAGGAGGGATTAAGGTCACGGAGCTGGACGGTTCAGGGTGTGTGTCGGAGCTGCTGAGACAGCCGGACAGGAGACGGTAAATATTACAAGTTTGGAGCTGAACCTGAGCCGGGAAATAAGAGAGCTACTCAGCGAGTCTCAAGGTCGCCGCTGTAGTCTGTTGTCGTTGTTGATGTAGTAAATGAGACATTCTCATTCAAACAAGTAACCAGACCACATGTCCCCTCCACACACGGATACCAAAACACAACAGGACGACCTGGTGCAGGAACGGTCCTTGAATTTTTTGTGCTTTTACCAGCAAAGTGCAGGACAATGGACTGTGATCCTCCGTCCAAAAGCTACTTCGTCAACTGGTAACATGTAGACAACGTTTTGTCTGAATCAGTCCAATATCTTGAGATTCCTTCAAATTAAGTCAATAAGATTTTCTGTGGAAATTCTGCTGTTTGCCAAGGAGATTTTCCACTCGCAGGATGTACTGTGACAGATTTCTGATTTCTGCCAGCCAATTTACTTGGGGGCGACTGTAACGTTAGCCTAGCGTTGACAGGAAGTAAACAGATGGGCAGTGCGGAATGCGACGTTGTGCAAGTAGAGAATCGGCCGATCGGTTAGCCGGGCGCTCTCTGGTCCTGAGATGTTTTGGCCCTTTGACTGTTAGCACGGTCTGATGAGGACAGCTGTCCCAGAAATTTGTCCTGCATTCCACTTCATTCAGTCGTTGTCCCCACCGTTCCAAACGCTCCGTGACGAGAGGGAAAGAGATTGATTTCTCCTCTGATTTTTAAATGGAAAGATTGTGGAATGCAGGCTAAAAATAGCTTTTATTGATGACTAGGCACAGTTTGCATTGATGCAAGCTAACAAACAGGCAGTACCCACACACACACACACACACACACACATGCAACCACGCACTCACTAGAGCCAGATCTTATACCTAGTGCCTTGGTCAAGGGCAATGGCAGGAGTGATTAGCCTAACGCACATGTTTTTTGTGGGTGGGGTAAACGCAGCAGAAGCCACTGGAGGAACACATAAACTCCACAAAGAAAGTTGACCCCGGGACTCAAACCCACCACCTTCTTGCTGTGAAGCAACAGCACTAACCACTAAGCCACCGTGCTGCCTTAAGTGTAAGATGGGGAAACAGGAAGAAAAAGAAGAGAATTTTCTATTAATCTGAGATGTGTTGCTCTTGGTCTCGACTCAACCAAAGCAAAAGCGGAGCCGCACTGCAGAGCCAAAGGCAGCGATCAGAAGTAGACCAGACCAAAGGCTCCCTCTCCAAAAAAGAACACCCAAAGAGCCTGAATCAGGGGGGCTGGAACTCCAACAAGTTTTAGACCAGAACTGACAGATGCCTGAGCCACCACAGAGGAAAGAGGCTGGCTTGTGCGTTCCGTCCAAAGATTGATGAGCTGTTATCAGTACGCCGTGTTTGGTTGTAGCACAGTTTTGTAATCCTGCGGCTCGTATGATGATTCTGCTTCAGATCAAAGCTTTGTTTGGCAGAACAGAGCGACCTTGGAGAGTTTACAGAGCGAACGAGAAAATGTGTTTGTTGTTTTTTGTCCTCTGTCGTTTGTTACATAACCGCTGTCTTCCACGGAGCCGTGTATCCACATCAGCCTCCACCAAATGATCAGGGGTCACCCCAAGACTTTGTGGTTACCTAACAGGTCAAAGTGATAATCCTACACTTTTCAGTTTTCAAATCGAACCTTAAAACCGATTTTCTGTGTTGTTTTTTTTGTTGCAAGAGTAATTTGATTTCTCCCAAGTTTTTTCCGGCACTTTGGTGTCGAATTTTTCTAAATGGCGTCTGACCTGACATTCCTGTGTCACATGACAATGTGGTTCAGTTTGAGGACTTTTAAAGTGTGGATTGCACAAGTCTTGTCTCCGCGGTGTAACAAAGGAACCCACACAGCTGCCGGGAGGACGTCAACGTACACAAAGAAAACCTCCAGAACCAAATTAGTTTTCATAGACGCTTGTTTATTTCTGACTGATCGTACGTTTATGGATGCAAAAATGGTTCAAAATGTGCTATCCAGACAAAAATATGAGGATCTAAAAATGATACAATATGAGCCGTGTGAGTATGTGAGGATTAAATTACAAGTTATTGCACAGCTGAAGTGAATGTGAGGATCAGCAGAGGTTGAGGATTGAAAAAAATTAATAAATCAGGGAAAAAAAATAAATTCCCACCTGCTCCATGATGGATTCGTTGTCATGCCTCATCTCTCCATTTTTCACCTCCAAATCTTCACTTTTGTCACATTTGTCACACAAACAAACAGATGGGAGTCGTCACGCGTCATGTTTCAGCGTCCGTTTCCCCTCGTTTCATGGATGTCTTTCTGCAGGTGTGTGTGATAAATGTGTGTTTCCTCTGACCGCTCGTGGTCGTGCTCTTCGTCTCTGATCAGAGAAGTGATGCCAACTGGGTAAAATTAGCTTTGGCCGGATGTTTTGCAGCAGAAACGGAGACGGTGTGACGCTACTGGTTAGACTGAGTGACGAGTGTGACTGTCCAGGTGTTAGACCAGATCTGGACAGGGACCTGAACAGGGATCTGGACTGTACCAATGCTGGTTAACAACATTAAAGGTACACGACGAACACTCTGAGGCTTTGACCGTCGATTATTTTGAAAACTGATTAATCCTCAGATTATTTGGATGAATAACCGAGTCTGTTTCTTACCGTAACGGAGACAGAAAGAATTTAAAACTACAAATTCTTAATTCTAAGAAAGAAGATCATAATTCAGCCAATAGTGCCATTTAGTAAGTCACAGATCAGTAAAGAGGGAATGAATGTTCACAAATCACTTTCAAAACTAAAGCACAACACAGTTCAACTTTGGAGTTTCTGCTCAGTTGTTGCCTTGAAGAGGACGACAGAGGTTTTCTTTGTGTGGTGTCGCATCAGGTGTCATCCTTACATTTGCCATTTTGCCATATAATCAATCATATGTTACTCGGATAGATTTTTTCTCACTCAGCAGTCCATTGTGATAGATCTGGAGAATATGATGTGTGTGTGTGTGTGTGTGTGTTGTCAAAGTGGATTTAGAAGCATCTGACTTATTCATGCCCTGGACAGCTATTGTTAATTTTTAAGACATGTGACGTGGAGTCATCTTAAGTATGTTCCTGTACGTGTGTGTGCATGTGTGTGTGTGCGTATGTGTGTGTGTTCCATAACTGTCAGTCAGAAGAGGTTTTTCTTGTTGCCTCAGCTCTTGCCTCTCCTGCACCCTCCCTCCTCTGCTGCTCTTCTCGTCTTTCTTCCTGCCGCCTTCGTCTCTTTCAGCGCTAGCAGCTCATTTATTCATGCTGCTGGGACTTTGATGCCATTTTTAGCCGGTTTCCCTTTTAAAAATTAACTGAGTCGACAAGTGAACGAAAAAAGAGAAAAATTCGACTCTTCGCTGCTCTGCCGTCGATTTGGCAGATTCTTCGTGTTTCTGCGGCATCGAATCTGAGACGCGTCATGTATTTTATGTCATGTCTTATGGTTAAACCGTGTTTTCGATAAGAGTTTCAGCATCTTTGTCTGAATGGATTCAGACGCACCACGATGACAGAAACACACAGATTCCTCTATTTTGTTGCACTGTAATGTTTTTTTTTCCAAAACAATATTCAATGTAAGTAAGCAGAGATGCTTTTTGCTCTTTTTACTATTGATTTTTAGAGATTTTTTTGTGCAGCCGTGTACTGAATCTTTATTATAAAATGACTCATTTTGATGTTTCATGTAATAACCACTGCAAAGTTACCCCAGACACGTTCCTGATTACATGAATATCCTTTACATGTGATGTCCTGTTACTATCTCTCACTATATATTGCATCATCCACTCACTTTTCTACAAGGCCAGCGTTTTCACTCTTCATCTCGTCGTCTGCTCTGTGACGCAGCTTTGCCACTCTGCCTCAGGGTCGTTACTTTAATTTTAGCTCGACGAGCAGGCAAAGACACAGATGGGACTCTTCTTGTTACTCTCATTTGTGAGTCAAAATAGTCCTTCTCCATCGCTCCCCTCCTCTTTTTCCGCCCTCACCTTCTCTCCTCCTCAATGTATTGTTTTTGCACCTAAGGCATACCTGCAAGATGTAGTGGAGAGAGAGAGAGAGAGAGAGAGAGAGACGGAGGGAGAGCAACTAAGAGACATAGTTAGACAGATGCAGCGAGTGAAAGACAGAGACAGACCAAGAGAGCGAAATACATAGAGAGACAGAGTGAGCGAGAGATACAAAGATAAGAGACACAAAGAGATAGAGGGAGAGACAAAGTGAAAGAGAGAAAGACTAGAGAGAGACAGAGTGAGCAAGAGATACAAAGAGAGAGAGTGCAACTACGTGACGCATTGAGAGATACAGAGAGACAGAGTGAAAGAGAGAGAGAGAAAAAGTAAGAGGTGAAAATACAAAGATAGAGACAAGGAGGAACAGAAAGAGAGGGAGAGAGACGGAGAGAGGCAAACTAAGAGAAAAAGAGTGAAACTGAGACAGATGCAAAGAGAGAGAGAAGGAGAGAGAGAGAGAGAAAACAGTGCGCTGCTATAACTGCATTCAGATGGGAGAGCATGCAGACCCAACGCTGGAGGCACACACACACACACACACACACACACACACACACCATTATCCGCTGTCATTAAGAACATCAACAGATGTTGCCCAAACGCTTGATTGCGTTTGGATTGGACTGTTAGTGTGACAAAGGATTAGACTGCCGTGTCCTCAGTCACAGGAACCGTCACCATAATCTCACTTAGAGCCTAAAAATACACAATTAAAGAGGAGAGGCACAGTAAAACACAAGACGGGACCAGGAACACTTCACAGCTACGGAGGGGTGGAGTGAAGAACACGCAGTGAAGATGATCCACGGACAGGAAACTCAGAGCCTCAGACACCCACAATGCACTGCAAGCACCACACTGTTCAAGAAGCCAGAAGAGGGTTGAGTTTGTTAGAGGAGAAATACAACGGAAGGAGACGAGTTTCAATGGGTGGTCGGTTGGACGGGCGGTTAGTTAGTTAGTTGGTCAGTTGGTCAGTTGGATGATTGGTTCATTGGTTGGATGATGGGTTCATTGGTTGGATGATTGGTTCATTGGTTGGATGATTGGTTCATTGGTTGGATGATTGGTTCATTGGTTGGATGATTGGTTCATTGGTTGGATGATTGGTTCATTGGTTGGATGATTGGTTCATTGGTTGGATGATTGGTTCATTGGTTGGATGATTGGTTCATTGGTTGGATGATTGGTTCATTAGTTGGATGATTGGTTCATCGTTTGATTAGTTTGTTGGTTGATTCCTTCATTGGTTGGTTGATTGGTTGTTTTGTTGGTTGGTTGATTGATTCATTGGTTGGTTTATCGATTGGTTCATTGGTTGGTTGATAGGTTGGTTTGTCGTTTGATTAGTTTGTTGATTGATTCCTTCAGTGGTTGGTTGATTGGTTGTTTTGTTGGTTGGTTGATTGATTCATTGGTTGGTTTATCGATTGGTTGTTGATCATCGGTTGGTTGATAGGTTGGTTTGTCGTTTGATTAGTTTGTTGATTGATTCCTTCAGTGGTTGGTTGATTGGTTGTTTTGTTGGTTGGTTGATTGATTCATTGGTTGGTTTATCGATTGGTTCATTGGTTGGTTGATAGGTTGGTTTGTCGTTTGATTAGTTTGTTGATTGATTGATTCATTGGTTGGTTGATTGATTGTTTTGTTGGTTGGTTAGTTGGTTGGTTGATTGATTCATTGGTTGGTTGGTAGGTTGGTTTGTCGTTTGATTAGTTTGTTGATTGATTGATTCATT